>JAWPHD010007994.1:60000-62500 GCA_037043455.1 Cyrtodaria siliqua | reverse complement strand
ACAACAACCTGAAAAACAACAAAGACCTGAACAAACCTGAACAATAGCAGCAGCAACAACAACAACAGCAGCCTGGAAAACAACAACAACAACAACTACCCGTACAAAGACCCTGAACAACAGCAACTGCAACAACAACAACAGCAGCAAAAAAAACACAACAACAGCATAATCATCATCATCATCAGTAGCAGCAGCAGCAACAACAACCTGAACAAATAACCTGAACAGCAGCAGCAGCAACAACAACAGCAACAGCAGCTGCAACCTTAAAACAACAACAACAACAATGACCAGAACAAATAACCTGAACAACAGCAACAGCAAAAACAACAGCAGCAGAAGCACCAAAAACAACAACATCATAATCAACAACAGCAACAACAACCTGAAAAACAACAACAAACAGTTGAACAATAAACCTGAACAATAGCAACAGCAGCAACAAAACAACAACAACAACAACAACAATGATGTGAACAACAATACAGACATGAACAAAAGCAACAACAGCATAATTATCATCATCATCATTAGTAGCAACAACAACCTAAAAACAACAACAATAACCTGAACAAAGAACCTGAGCAACAGCAACATGAAAAACAACAACAACAATGACCTGAACAAAAACAGCAGCAGCAGCAGCAACAACCTGAAAAACAACAACAATAGCATCATCATCATCATCATCATCATCATCATCAGCAGCAGCAGCAGCAGCAACATCCTGAAAAACAACAACAATGATATGAACAAAAACAACAACAATACAAACATGAACTACAACAACAACAGCATAATCATCATCATCATCATCAGTAGCAGCAACAACAACCTGAAAACAACTACAATGACCGGAACAAATAACCTGAACAGCAGCAGCAGCAACAACAACAGCAGCAGCAGCAGCAAAAAACACACAACAACAACAGCATAATCATCATCATCATCAATAGCAGCAGCAGCAACAACAACAACCTTAAAACTAACAACACCAATATCCTCAACAAAGAACCTGAACAATAGCAACAGCAACAGCAGCAACAACAACAATAACAACATCAGCAGCATCAACAGCAGCATAATCAGTAGCAATAACAGCAGTAGCAACACAACAACCTGAAAAAGAAAAAGAAATCAAACAAAATTAAACAATAAAACAATAACAATCACCTGAACAAATAACCTGAACATCATCATCATCATTGTCATCATCATCAGTAGCAGCAGCAGCATAAATAACATCCTGAAAAACAACAGCAACAATGACCTGAACAAAGAACCTGAACAACAGCAACAACAACAGCAACAACAACCTGAAAAACAACAAAGACCTGAACAAAGCTGAACAATAGCAGCAGCAACAACAACAACAGCAGCCTGGAAAACAACAACAACAACAACTACCCGTACAAAGACCCTGAACAACAGCAACTGCAACAACAACAACAGCAGCAAAAAAAAACACAACAACAGCATAATCATCATCATCATCAGTAGCAGCAGCAGCAACAACAATCTGAACAAATAACCTGAACAGCAGCAGCAGCAACAACAACAGCAACAGCAGCTGCAGCAGCAGCAACCTTAAAACAACAACAACAACAATGACCAGAACAAATAACCTGAACAACAGCAACAGCAAAAACAACAGCAGCAGAAGCACCAAAAACAACAACATCATAATCAACAACAGCAACAATAACCTCAAAAACAACAACAAACAGTTGAACAATGAACCTGAACAATAGCAACAGCAGCAACAAAACAACAACAACAAAACTACAACAATGATGTGAACAACAATACAGACATGAACAAAAGCAACAACAGCATAATTATCATCATCATCATTAGTAGCAACAACAACCTAAAAACAACAACAATAACCTGAACAAAGAACCTGAGCAACAGCAACATGAAAAACAACAACAACGATGACCTGAACAAAAACAGCAGCAGCAGCAGCAACAACCTGAAAAACAACAACAACGAATTGAACAAAGAACCTGAACAACAGCAACCACAAAGGCAGCAGCAGAAGCAGCAGAAGCAGCAGCAACAACAACAGCATAATCAGTAGCAATAACAGCAGCAGCAACACAACAACATGAAAAAGAAAAAGAAATCAAACAAAATAAAACAATAAAAAAAACAAAAAACAATAACAATCACCTGAACAAATAACCTGAACAATAGCATCATCATCATCAGCAGCAGCAGCAGCAGCAGCAGCAGCAGCAGCAGCAGCAGGAACATCCTGAAAAACAACAACAACAATGACCTGAACAAAGAACCTGAACAACAGCAACAGCAACAACAACAGCAGCAACAGCAACAACTATCTGAAAAACAACAAAGACCTGAACAAAGAACCTGAACAATAGCAACAGCAGCAGCAACAAAACAACAACAACAAAACATCGACAACAACAACAATTATATGAACAACAACAACAATACAGACATGAACTACAACAACAACAGCATAATCATC
>JAWPHD010007994.1:30000-57500 GCA_037043455.1 Cyrtodaria siliqua | reverse complement strand
AAAAACCTTAGAACTAACAACACCAACATCCTGAACAAAGAACCTGAACAATAGCAACAGCAACAGCAGCAGCAGCAACACAAAAACCTGAACCTGAACAATACATCATCATCATCATCATCATCATCAGTAGCAGCAGCAACAACAACAACATCCTGAAAAACAACAAAAATGATCTGAACAAAGAACCTGAACAACAGCAACAACAACAGCAGCAACAGCAACAACAACCTGAAAAACAACAAAGACCTGAACAAACCCGAACAATAGCAGCAGCACCAGCAACAACAACATTAGCAGCAACCTTGAAAACAACAGCAACAACAACTACCCGTACAAAGACCCTGAACTACAGCAACTGCAACAACAACAGCAGCAGCAGCAGCAGCAAAAAAAACACAACAACAGCATAATCATCATCATCATCAGTAGCAGCATCAGCAATAACAACAACCTGAACAAACAACCTGAACAGCAGCAACAGCAGCAAAACAACAACAACAAAACTACAACAATGGCAACAACAACAACAACAATGATGTGAACATCAATAATACAGACATGAACAAAAGCAACAACAGCATAATTATCATCATCATCATTAGTAGCAACAACAACGTAAAAACAACAACAAAGGCAGCAGCAGCAGCAGCAGCAACAACAACAGCAGCAACAACAGCATAATCAGTAGCAATAACAGCAGCAGCAACACAACAACATGAGAAAGAAAAAGAAATCAAACAAAATAAAACAATAAAACAACAACAAAACAATTACAATCACCTGAACAAATAACCTGAACAATAGCATCATCATCATCAGCAGCAGCAGCAGCAGCAGCAGCAACATCCTGAAAAACAACAACAACAATGACATGAACAAAGAACCTGAACAACAGCAACAGCAACAACAACAGCAGCAACAACTACCTGAAAAACAACAAAGACCTGAACAAAGAACCTGAACAATAGCAACAGCAGCAGCAACAAAACAACAACAACAAAACATCGGCAACAACAACAATGATATGAAAAACAACAACAACAATACAGACATGAACTACAACAACAACAGCATAATCATCATCATCATCAGTAGCAGCAACAACAACCTGAAAACAACAACAATGACCTGAACAAATAACCTGAACAGCAGCAGCAGCAACAACAACAGCAACAGTAGCAGTAGCAACCTTAAAACAACAACAACCTGAGAAACAAGAACAATGACCTAAACAAACTTGAACAACAGAAACAGTAACAACAACAGCAGCAGCAACATAACAACCTGAAAAAGAAAAAGAAATCAAACAAAATAAAACAACAACAAAACAATAACAATCACCTGAACAAATAACCTGAACAATACATCATCATCATCATCATCATCATCATCATCAGTAGCAGCAGCAACAACAACAACATCCTGAAAAACAACAACAACAATGACCTGAACAGAACAAAGAACCTGAAAAACAGCAACAGCAACAACAACAGCAGCAACAGCAACAACAACCTGAAAAACAACAAAGACCTGAACAAACCTGAACAATAGCAGCAGCAGCAGCAACAACAACAAATGCAGCAACCTGGAAAACAACAGCAACAACAACTACCCATACAAAGACCCTGAACTACAGCAACTGCAACAACAGCAGCAGCAGCAGCAGCAAAAAAAACCCCACAACAACAGCATAATCATCATCATCATCAGTAGCAGCAGCAGCAACAACAACCTGAACAAATAACATGAACAGCAGCAGCAGCAACAACAACAGCAACAGCAGCTGCAGCAGCAGCAACCTTAAAACAACAACAACAACAATGACCAGAACAAATAACCTGAACAGCAGCAACAGCAAAAACAACAGCAGCAGAAGCACCAAAAACAACAACATCATAATCAACAACAGCAACAACCTGAAAAACAACAACAAACAGCTGAACAATGAACCTGAACAATAGCAACAGCAGCAACAAAACAACAACAACAAAACTACAACAATGGTTACAACAACAACAACAATGATGTGAACAACAACAATACAGACATGAACAAAAGCAACAACAGCATAATTATCATCATCATCATTTGTAGCAACAACAACCTAAAAACAACAACAATGACCTCAACAAAGAACCTGAGCAACAGCAACATGAAAAACAACAACAACAATGACCTGAACAAAAAAAGCAGCAGCAGCAGCAGCAGCAGCAACAACCTGAAAAACAACAACAACGAATTTAACAAAGAACCTGAACAACAGCAACCACAAAGGCAGCAGCAGAAGCAGCAGCAACAACAACAGCAGCAACAACAGCATAATCAGTAGCAATAACAGCAGCAGCAACACAACAACATGAGAAAGAAAAAGAAATCAAACAAAATAAAACAATAAAACAACAACAAAACAATTACAATCACCTGAACAAATAAACTGAACAATAGCATCATCATCATCAGCAGCAGCAGCAGCAGCAGCAGCAGCAGCAGCAGCAGCAACATCCTGAAAAACAACAACAACAATGACCTGAACAAAGAACCTGAACAACAGCAACAGCAACAACAACAGCAGCAACAACTACCTGAAAAACAACAAAGACCTGAACAAAGAACCTGAACAATAGCAACAGCAGCAGCAACAAAACAACAACAACAAAACATCGGCAACAACAACAATGATATGAAAAACAACAACAACAAAACAGACATGAACTACAACAACAACAGCATAATCATCATCATCATCAGTAGCAGCAACAACAACCTGAAAACAACAACAATGACCTGAACAAATAACCTGAACAGCAGCAGCAGCAACAACAACAGCAACAGTAGCAGTAGCAACCTTAAAACAACAACAACCTGAGAAACAAGAACAATGACCTAAACAAACTTGAACAACAGAAACAGTAACAACAACAGCAGCAGCAACACAACAACCTGAAAAAGAAAAAGAAATCAAACAAAATAAAACAACAACAAAACAATAACAATAACCTGAACAAATAACCTGAACAATACATCATCATAATCATCACCATCATCAGTAGCAGCAACAACAACCTGAAAACAACAACAATGACCTGAACAAATAACCTGAACAGCAGCAGCAGCAACAACAACAGCAACAGTAGCAGCAGCAACCTTAAAACAGCAACAACCTAAGAAACAAGAACAATTACCTAAACAAACTTGAACAACAGAAACAGTAACAACAACAGCAGCAGCAACACAACAACCTGAAAAAGAAAAAGAAATCAAACAAAATAAAACAATAAAACAACAACAAAACAATAACAATCACCTGAACAAATTACCTGAACACTACATCATCATCATCATCATCATCAGTAGCAGCAGCAGCAACAACAACATCCTGGAAAACAACAACAATGACCTGAACAAAGAACCTGAACAACAGCAACAGCAACAAAAACAGCAGCAACAGCAACAACCTGAAAAACAACAACAACGAATTGAACAAAGAAACTGAACAACAGCAATCACAAAGGCAGCAGCAGAAGCAGCAGCAACAACAGCAGCATAATCAGTAGTAATAACAGCAGCAGCAACACAACAACATGAGAAAGAAAAAGAAATCAAACAAAATCAAACAATAAAACAACAACAAAACAATAACAATCACCTGAACAAATAACCTGAACATCATCATCATCATCGTCATCATCATCATCATCAGTAGCAGCAGCAGCAACAACAACATCCTGAAAAACAACAACAACAATGACCTGAACAAAGAACCTAAACAACAGCATCAGCAACAACAACAGCAGCAACAGCAACAACAACCTGAAAAACAACAAAGACCTGAACAAACCTGAACAATAGCAGCAGCAACAATAACAACAGCAGCAACCTGGAAAACAACAACAACAAAAACTACCCATACAAAGACCCTGAACTACAGCAACTGCAACAACAACAGCAGCAGCAGCAGCAGCAAAAAAAACACAACAACAGCATAATCATCATCATCATCAGTAGCAGCAGCAGCAACAACAACGTGAACAAATAACCTGAACAGCAGCAGCAGCAACAACAACAGCAACAGCAGCTGCAGCAGAAGCAACCTTTAAACAACAACAACAACAATGACCAGAACAAATAACCTGAACAGCAGCAACAGCAAAAACAACAGCAGCAGAAGCACCAAAAACAACAACATCATAATCAACAACAGCAACAACAACCTGAAAAACAACAACAAACAGCTGAACAATGAACCTGAACAATAGCAACAGCAGCAATAAAACAACAACAACAAAACTACAACAATGGCAACAACAACAACAACAATGATTTGAACAACAACAATACAGACAATAACAAAAGCAACAACAGCATAATTATCATCATCATCATTAGTAGCAACAACAACCTAAAAACAACAACAATGACCAGAACAAAGAACCTGAGCAACAGCAACATGAAAAACAACAACAACAATGACCTGAACAAAAACAGCAGCAGCAGCAGCAACAACCTGAAAAACAACAACAACGAATTGAACAAAGAACCTGAACAACAGCAACAACAAAGGCAGAAGCAGCAGCAACAACAACAGCAGCAACAACAGCATAATCAGTAGCAATAACAGCAGCAGCAACATAACAACATGAAAAAGAAAAAGAAATCAAACAATAACAATCACCTGAACAAATAACTTGAACAATAGCATCATCATCATCATCATCATCATCATCAGCAGCAGCAGCAGCAGCAACATCCTGAAAAACAACAACAATGATATGAACAACAACAACCACAATACAGACATGAACTACAACAACAACAGCATAATCATCATCGTCATCATCATCAGTAGCAGCAACAACAACCTGAAAACAACAACAATGACCAGAACAAAGAACATGAACAGCAGCAGAAGCAGCAACAACAGCAGCAGCAGCAGCAAAAAACACACAACAATAACAGCATAATCATCATCATCATCGGTAGCAGCAGCAGCAACAACAACAACCTTAAAACTAACAACACCAATATCCTGAACAAAGAACCTGAACAATAGAAACAGCAACAGCAACAACAACAACAACATCAGCAGTATCAACAGCAGCATAATCAGTAGCAATAACAGCAGTAGCAACACAACAACCTGAAAAAGAAAAAGAAATCAAACACAATGAAACAATAAAACAATAACAATCACCTGAACAAATAACCTGATCATCATTATCATCATCATCGTCATCATCATCATCATCAGTAGCAGCAGCAGCAACAACAACATCCTGAAACACAACAGCAACAATGACCTGAACAAAGAACCTGAACAACAGCAACAACAACAGCAGCAACAGCAACAACAACCTGAAAAACAACAAAGACCTGAACAAACCTAAACAATAGCAGCAGCAACAACAACAACAGCAGCCTGGAAAACAACAACAACAACAACTACCCGTACAAAGACCCTGAACAACAGCAACTGCAACAACAACAGCAGCAAAAAAAACACAACAACAGCATAATCATCACCATCATCATCATCAGTAGCAGCAGCAGCAACAACAACAACCTGAACAAATAACCTGAAGAGCAGCAGCAGCAACAACAACAGCAACAGCAGCTGCAGCAGCAGCAACCTTAAAACAACAACAACAACAATGACCAGAACAAATAAGCTGAACAACAGCAACAGCAAAAACAACAGCAGCAGAAGCACCAAAAACAACAACATCATAATCAACAACAGCAACAACAACCTGAAAAACTACAACAAACAGCTGAACAATGAACCTGAACAATAGCAACAGCAGCAACAAAACAACAACAACAAAACTACAGCAATGGCAACAACAGCAATACAGACATGAACAAAAGCAACAACAGCATAATTATCATCATAATCATTAGTAGCAACAACAACATAAAAACAACAACAATGACCTGAACAAAGAACCTGAGCAACAGCAACATGAAAAACAACAACAACAATGACCTGAACAAAAACAGCAGCAGCAGCAGCAACAACCTGAAAAACAACAACAACGAATTGAACAAAGAACCTGAACAACAGCAACCACAAAGGCAGCAGCAGAAGCAACAACAACAGCAGCAACAACAGCATAATCAGTATCAATAACAGCAGCAGCAACACAACAACATGAAAAAGAAAAATAAATCAAACAAAATAAAACAATAAAAAAAAACCATAACAATAACAATCACCTGAACATAAACCTGAACAATAGCATCATCAGCATCATCAGCAGTAGCAGCAGCAGCAGCAGCAGCAGCAGCAGCAACATCCTGAAAAACAACAACAACAATGACCTGAACAAAGAACCTGAACAACAGCAACAGCAACAACAACAGCAGCAACAGCAATAACTACCGGAAAAACAACTAAGACCTGAACAAAGAACCTGGGCCCAGTTTTATGAAACAACTTACGACCATTTTGATCGTAAATCAATTTCTTAAATGCTTCACTATAAATTACACTTTTAAAATAAATGTGATTTCATTTCATTTTCTTATACATGTGATATTTCTGCACTACGTGCACACATAATTGTCTACATTGAATGCTTAGGTGAAAACAAGTGAACGATTTAAAAATTTGAGACTTATCGTAAGATGTTTAATAAAACAGGGCCCAGAACAATAGCAACAGCAGCAGCAACAAAACAACAACAACAAAACATCGGCAACAACAACAATGATATGAACAACAACAACAATACAG
This sequence comes from Cyrtodaria siliqua, assembly GCA_037043455.1. Taxonomy (NCBI): domain Eukaryota; kingdom Metazoa; phylum Mollusca; class Bivalvia; order Adapedonta; family Hiatellidae; genus Cyrtodaria; species Cyrtodaria siliqua. Next base: position 50,764 of record JAWPHD010007994.1, on the reverse strand, counting down.
ACATGAACTACAACAACAACAGCATAATAATCATCATCATCAGTAGCAGCAACAACAACCTGAAAACAACAACAATGACCTGAACAAATAACCTGAACAGCAGCAACAACAACAACAGCAACAGTAGCAGCAGCAACCTTAAAACAACAACAACCTGAGAAACAAGAACAATGACCTAAACAAACTTGAACAACAGAAACAGTAACAACAACAGCAGCAGCAACACAAAAACCTGAAAAAGAAAAAGCAATCAAACAAAATAAAACAACAACAAAACAATAACAATCACCTGAACAAATAACCTGAACAATACATCATCATCATCATCATCATCAGTAGCAGCAGCAACAACAACAACATCCTGAAAAACAACAACAACAATGACCTGAACAGAACAAAGAACCTGAAAAACAGCAACAGCAACAACAACAGCAGCAACAGCAACAACAACCTGAAAAACAACAAAGACCTGAACAAACCTGAACAATAGCAGCAGCAGCAGCAACAACAACAAATGCAGCAACCTGGAAAACAACAGCAACAACTACTACCCGTACAAAGACCCTGAACTACAGCAACTGCAACAACAACAGCAGCAGCAGCAGCAAATAAAACCCACAACAACAGCATAATCATCATCATCATCAGTAGCAGCAGCAGCAACAACAACAACCTGAACAAATAACCTGAACAGCAGCAGCAGCAACAACAACAGCAACAGCAGCTGCAGCAGCAGCAACCTTAAAACAACAACAACAACAATGACCAGAAAAAATAACCTGAAAAGCAGCAACAGCAAAAACAACAGCAGCAGAAGCACCAAAAACAACAACATCATAATCAACAACAGCAACAACAACCTTAAAAACAACAACAAACAGCTGAACAATGAACCTGAACAATAGCAACAGCATCAATAAAACAACAAAAACAAAACTACAACAATGGCAACAACAACAACAACAATGATGTGAACAACAACAATACAGACATGAACAAAAGCAACAACAGCATAATTATCATCAACATCATTAGTAGCAACAACAACCTAAAAACAACAACAATGACCTGAACAAAGAACTTGAGCAACATCAACATGAAAAACAACAACAATGACCTGAACAAAAGCAGCAGCAGCAGCAACAACCTGAAAAACAACAACAACGAATTGAACAAAGAACCTGAACAACAGCAACCACAAAGGCAGCAGCAGAAGCAACAGCAGCAACAACAGCATAATCAGTAGCAATAACAGCAGCAGCAACACAACAACATGAGAAAGAAAAAGAAATCAAACAAAATAAAACAATAAAACAACAACAAAACAATTACAATCACCGGAACAAATAACCTGAACAATAGCATCATCATCATCAGCAGCAGCAGCAGCAACATCCTGAAAAACAACAACAACAATGACCTGAACAAAGAACCTGAACAACAGCAACAGCAACAACAACAGCAGCAACAACTACCTGAAAAACAACAAAGACCTGAACAAAGAACCTGAACAATAGCAACAGCAGCAGCAACAAAACAACAACAACAAAACATCGACAACAACAACAATGATATGAAAACAACAACAACAATACAGACATGAACTACAACAACAACAGCTTAATCATCATCATCATCATCATCAGTAGCAGCAACAACAACCTGAAAACAACAACAATGACCTGAACAAATAACCTGAACAGCAGCAGCAGCAACAACAACAGCAACAGTAGCAGTAGCAACCTTAAAACAACAACAACCTGAGAAACAACAACAATGACCTAAACAAACTTGAACAACAGAAACAGTAACAACAACAGCAGCAGCAACACAACAACCTGAAAAAGAAAAAGAAATCAAACAAAATAAAACAACAACAAAACAATAACAATCACCTGAACAAATAACCTGAACAATACATCATCATCATCATCATCATCATCAGTAGCAACAACAACATCCTCAAAAACAACAACAACAATGACCTGAACAAAGAACCTAAACAACAGCAACTGCAACAACAACAGCAGCAGCAGCAGCAAAAAACACACAACAACAACAGCATAATCATCATCATCATCAGTAGCAGCAGCAGCAACAACAACCACCTTAAAACTAACAACACCAATATCCTGAACAAAGAACCTGAACAATAGCAACAGCAACAGCAGCATCAACAACAAAAACAACATCAGCAGCATCAACAGCAGCATAATCAGTATCAATAACAGCAGTAGCAACACAACAACCTGAAAAAGAAATCAAACAAAATAAAACAACAATAAAACAATAAAACAACAATGAAACAATAACAATCACCTGAACAAATAACCTGATCATCATCATCATCATCATCATCAACATCATCAGTAGCAGCAGCACCAACAACAACATCCTGAAAAACAACAACAACAATGACCTGAACAAAGAACCTGAACAACAGCAACAGCAACAACAACAGCAGCAACAGCAGCAACAGCAACAACAACCTGAAAAACAACAAAGACCTGAACAAACCTGAACAATAGCAGCAGCAACAGCAACAACAACAACAGCAGCAACCTTGAAAACAACAGCAACAACAACTACCCGTACAAAGACCGTGAACTACAGCAACTGCAACAACAACAGCAGCAGCAGCAGCAGCAAAAAAAACACAACAACAGCATAATCATCATCATCATCAGTAGCAGCATCAGCAATAACAACAACCTGAACAAATAACCTGAACAGCAGCAACAGCAACAACAACAGCAACAGCAGCTGCAGCAACCTTAAAACAACAACAACAACAATGACCAGAACAAATCACCTGAACAGCAGCAACAGCAAAAACAACAGCAGCAAAAGCACCAAAAACAACAACATCATAATCAACAACAGCAACAACCTGAAAAACAACAACAAACAGCTGAACAATGAACCTGAATTGAATTGAATTGAATTGGATTTTATAGTCGCACCAACAGCTAAGGTCATATGGCGACTTTCCAGCTTCCACTGGTGGAGGAAGACCCCAGGTGCCCCTCCGGGCAATTTTCGTGCACGGGCGGGCACCTGGGTAGAACCACCGACGTTCCGCAAGCCAGCTGGATAGCTTCCTCACATAAAGATTCCTAGGCCCCTGAGGGATCGAACCTACAGCGGTGAGGGGCAAGTGATTGCAAGTCAGAGACTCTAACCACTCGGCCACGGACGCCCCACAATGAACCTGAACAATAGCAACAGCAGCAACCAAACAACAACAACAAAACTACAACAATGGCAATAACAACAACAACAATGATGTGAACATCAACAATACAGACATGAACAAAAGCAACAACAGCATAATTATCATCATCATCATTAGTAGCAACAACAGCCTAAAAACAACAACAATGACCTCAACAAAGAACCTGAGCAACAGCAACATGAAAAACAACAACAATGACCTGAACAAAAACAGCAGCAGCAGCAGCAGCAACCTGAAAAACAACAACAACGAATTGAACAAAGAACCTGAACAACAGCAACCACAAAGGCAGCAGCAGAAGCAGCAGCAACAACAACAGCAGCAACAACAGCATAATCAGTAGCAATAACAGCAGCAGCAACATAACAACATGAAAAAGAAAAAGAAATCAAACAAAATAAAACAATAAAACAACAACAAAACAATAACAATCACCTGAACAAATAACCTGAACAATAGCATCATCATCATCAGCATCATCTTCATCAGCAGCAGCAGCAGCAGCAGCAGCAGCAGCAGCAACATCCTGAAAAACAACAACAATGATATGAACAACAACAACAACAATACAGACATGAACTACAACAACAACAGCATAATCATCATCATCATCATCAGTAGCAGCAACAACAACCTGAAAACAACAACAATGACCTGAACAAACAACCTGAACAGCAGCAGCAGTAACAACAACAGCAACAGTAGCAGCAGCAACCTTAAAACAAGAACAATGACCTAAACAAACTTGAACAACAGAAACAGTAACAACCACAGCAGCAACACAACAACCTGAAAAAGAAAAAGAAATCAAACAAAATAAAACAATAAAACAACAATAAAACAACAACAATCAACTGAACAAATAACCTGATCATCATCATCATCATCATCATCATCATCATCATCATCATCAGCAGCAGCAGCAGCAGCAGCAGCACCAACAACAACATCCTGAAAAACAACAATAACAATGACCTGAACAAATAACCTGAACAACAGCAAAGCAACAACAACAGCAGCAACAGCAACAACAACCTGAAAAACAACAAAGACCTGAACAAACCTGAACAATAGCAGCAGCAGCAGCAACAACAACAAATGCAGCAACCTGGAAAACAACAGCAACAACATCTACCCATACAAAGACCCTGAACTACAGCAACTGCAACAACAACAGCAGCAGCAGCAGCAGCAACAACAGCATAATCATCATCATCAGTAGCAGCAGCAGCAACAACAACAACCTGAACAAATAACCTGAACAGCAGCAGCAGCAACAACAACAGCAACAGCAGCTGCAGCAGCAGCAACCTCAAAACAACAACAACAACAATGACCAGAACAAATAACCTGAACAGCAGCAACAGCAAAAAACACACAACAACAACAGCATAATCATCATCATCATCAGTAGCAGCAGCAGCAACAACAACAACCTTGAGACTAACAACACCAATATCCTGAACAAAGAACCTGAAAAATAGCAACAGCAACAGCAGCAGCAACAACAACAACAACATCAGCAGCATCAACAGCAGCATAATCAGTAGCAATAACAGCAGTAGCAACACAACAACCTGAAAAAGAAAAAGAAATCAAACAAAAAAACAATAACAATCACCTGAACAAATAACCTGAACATCATCATCATCGTCATCATCATCATCATCAGTAGCAGCAGCAGCAACAACAACATCCTGAACAACAATGACCTGAACAAAGAACCTGAACAACAGCAACAACAACAGCAGCAACAGCAACAACAACCTGAAAAACAACAAAGACCTGAACAAACCTGAACAACAGCAGCAGCAACAACAACAACAGCAGCCTGGAAAACAACAACAACAGTATTAGCAGCAGCAACAACCACAACCTCAACAACAGCAACAGCAAAAACAACAGCAGCAGAAGCACCAAAAACAACATCATAATCAACAACAGCAACAACAACCTGAAAAACAACAACAAACAGCTGAACAATGAACCTGAACAATAGCAACAGCAGCAACAAAACAACAACAAAACTACAACAATGGCAACAACAATGATGTGAACAACAACAATACAGACATGAACAAAAGCAACAACAGCATAATTATCATCATCATCATTAGTAGCAACAACAACCTAAAAACAACAACAATAACCTCAACAAAGAACCTGAGCAACAGCAACATGAAAAACAACAACAACAATGACCTGAACAAAAACAGCAGCAGCAGCAGCAGCAGCAACAACCTGAAAAACAACAACAACGAATTGAACAAAGAACCTGAACAACAGCAACCACAAAGGCAGCAGCAGAAGCAGCAGCAACAACAACAGCATAATCAGTAGCAATAACAGCAGCAGCAAGACAACATGAGAAAGAAAAAGAAATCAAACAAAATAAAACAACAAAAAAACAATAACAATCACCTGAACAAATAACCAGAACAATAGAATCATCATCATCATCATCATCATCATCAGCAGCAGCAGCAGCAACATCCTAAAAAACAACAACAACTATGACCTGAACAAAGAACCTGAACAACAGAAGCAGTAACAAAAACAGCAGCAACAGCAGCAACAGCAACAACAACCTGAAAAACAACAAAGACCTGAACAAAAAACCTGAACAATAGCACCAGCAACAGCAACAACAACAACAGCAGCAACCTGGAAAACAACAACAACAACAACTACTGGTACAAAGAACCTGAACAACAGCAACAGCAACAACAACAGCAGCAACAGCAACAACAACCTGAAAAACAACAAAGACCTGAACAAACCTGAACAATAGCAGCAGCAGCAGCAGCAACAACAACAGCGGCAACCTGGAAAACAACAGAAACAACAACTACCCGTACAAAGACCCTGAACCACAGCAACTGCAACTGCAACAGCAACAGCAGCAGCAGCAGCAGCAAAAAAAAAACACAACAACAGCATAATGTTCATCATCATCAGAAGCAGCAGCAGCATCAACAACCTGAACAAATAACCTGAACAGCAGCAGCAGCAACAACCACAGCAACAACAACAGCAACAGTAGCTGCAGCAGCAGCAACCTTAAAACAACAACATCAATGACCAGAACAAATAACCTGAACAGCAGCAACAGCAAAAACAACAGCAGCAGAAGCACCAAAAACAACAACATCATAATCAACAACAGCAACAACAACCTGAAAAACAACAACAAATAGCTGAACAATGAACCTGAACAATAGCAACAGCAGCAACAAAACAACAACAAAACTACAACAATGGCAACAACAACAATGATGTGAACAACAACAATACAGACATGAACAAAGCAACAACAGCATAATTATCATCATCATCATTAGTAGCAACAGCAACATGAAAAACAACAACAACAATGACCTGAACAAAAACAGCAGCAGCAGCAGCAGCAGCAGCAACAACCTGAAAAACAACAACAACGAATTGAACAAAGAACCTGAACAACAGCAACCACAAAGGCAGCAGCAGAAGCAGCAGCAACAACAACAGCAGCAACAACAGCATAATCAGTAGCAATAACAGCAGCAGCAACACAACAACATGAGAAAGAAAAAGAAATCAAACAAAATAAAACAATAAAACAACAACAAAACAATTACAATCACCTGAACAAATAACCTGAACAATAGCATCATCATCATCATCATCATCATCATCATCAGCAGCAGCAGCAGCAACATCCTGAAAAACAACAACAACAATGACCTGAACAAAGAACCTGAACAACAGCAATAGCAACAACAACAGCAGCAACAACTACCTGAAAAACAACAAAGACCTGAACAAAGAACCTGAACAATAGCAACAGCAGCAGCAACAAAACAACAACAACAAAACATCGGCAACAACAACAATGATATGAAAAACAACAACAACAATACAGACATGAACTACAACAACAACAGCATAATCATCATCAGTAGCAGCAACAACAACCTGAAAACAACAACAATGACCAGAATAAATAACCTGAAAAGCAGCAGCAGCAGCAACAACAGCAGCAGCAAAAAACACACAACAACAACAGCATAATCTTCATCATCATCAGTAGCAGCAGCAGCAACAACCTTAAAACTAACAACACCAATATCCTGAACAAAGAACCTGAACAATAGCAACAGCAGCAGCAACAACAACAACATCAACAGTATCAACAGCAGCATAATCAGTAGCAATAACAGCAGTAGCAACACAACAACCTGAAAAAGAAAAAGAAATCAAACAAAATGAAACAATAAAACAATAACAATCTCCTGAACAAATAACCTGATCATCATCATCATCGTCATCATCATCATCATCAGTAGCAGCAGCAGCAACAACAACATCCTGAAAAACAACAGCAACAATGACCTGAACAAAGAACCTGAACAACAGCAACAACAACAGCAACAACAACCTGAAAAACAACAAAGACCTGAACAAACCTGAACAATAGCAGCAGCAACAACAACAACAGCAGCCTGGAAAACAACAACAACAACAACTACCCGTACAAAGACCCTAAACAACAGCAACTGCAACAACAACAACAGCAGCAAAAAACACACAACAACAGCATAATCACCATCATCATCATCATCAGTAGCAGCAGCAGCAACAACAACAACCTGAACAAATAACCTGAACAGCAGCATCAGCAACAACAACAGCAACAGCAGCTGCAGCAGCAGCAACCTTAAAACAAAAAAAAACAATGACCAGAACAAATAACCTGAACAGCAGCAACAGCAAAAACAACAGCAGCAGAAGCACCAAAAACAACAACATCATAATCAACAACAGCAACAACCTGATAAACAACAACAAACAGCTGAACAATGAACCTGAACAATAGCAACAGCAGCAACAAAACAACAACAACAAAACTACAACAATGGCAACAACAACAACAACAATGATGTGAACATCAATAATACAGACATGAACAAAAGCAACAACAGCATAATTATCATCATCATCATTAGTAGCAACAACAACCTAAAAACAACAACAATGACCTCAACAAAGAACCTAAGCAACAGCAACATGAAAAACAACAACAACAATGACCTGAACAAAAACAGCAGCAGCAGCAGCAACAACCTGAAAAAAACCCCGAATTGAACGAAGAACCTGAACAACAGCAACCACAAAGGCAGCAGCAGAAGCAACAACAACAGCAGCAACAACAGCGTAATCAGTAGCAATAACAGCAGCAGCAACACAACAACATGAAAAAGAAATCAAACAAAATAAAACAATAAAAAAACAATATAACAATAACAATCACCTGAACATAAACCTGAACAAAAGCATCATCATCATCATCATCATCATCAGCAGCAGCAGCAGCAGCAGCAACATCCTGAAAAACAACAACAACAATGACATGAACAAAGAACCTGAACAACAGCAACAGCAACAACAACAGCAGCAACAGCAACAACTACCTGAAAAACAACAAAGAACTGAACAAAGAACCTGAACAATAGCATCATCATCATCATCATCATCAGCAGCAGCAGCAGCAGCAGCAGCAGCAGCAGCAGCAACAAAACAACAAAAACAAAACATCAGCAACAACAACAATGATATGAACAACAACAACAATACAGACATGAACTACAACAACAACAACATAATCATCATCATCATCATCAGTAGCAGCAACAACAACCTGAAAACAACAACAATGACCTGAACAAATAACCTGAACAGCAGCAGCAGCAACAACAACAGCAACAGTAGCAGCAGCAACCTTAAAACAACAACAACCTGAGAAACAAGAACAATGACCTAAACAAACTTGAACAACAGAAACAGTAACAACAACAGCAGCAGCAACACAACCTGAAAAAGAAAAAGAAATCAAACAAAATAAAACAATAAAACAACAACAAAACAATAACAATCAACTGAACAAATAACCTGAACACTACATCATCATCATCAGTAGCAGCAGCAGCAACAACAACATCCTGGAAAACAACAACAATGACCTGAACAAAGAACCTGAACAACAATAACAGCAACAACAACAGCAGCAACAACAACAACCTGAAAAACAACAACAATGAATTGAACAAAGAAACTGAACAACAGCAACCACAAAGGCAGCAGCAGAAGCAGCAGCAACAACAGCTGCATAATCAGTAGCAATAACAGCAGCAGCAAGACAACAACATGAGAAAGAAAAAGAAATCAAACAAAATAAAACAATAAAACAACAACAAAACAATAACAATCACCTGAACAAATAACCTGTACAATAGCATCATCATCATCAGCAGCAGCAGCAGCAACATCCGGAAAAACAACAACAACAATGACCTAAACAAAGAACCTGAACAACAGCAACAGCAACAACAACAGCAGCAACAGCAACAACTACCTGAAAAACAACAAAGACCTGAACAAAGAACCTGAACAATAGCAACAGCAGCAGCAACAAAACAACAACAACAAAACATCGGCAACAACAACAATGATATGAACAACAACAACAATACAGACATGAACTACAACAACAACAACAAAATCATCATCATCATCATCAGTAGCAGCAACAACAACCTGAAAACAACAACAATGACCTGAACAAATAACCTGAACAGTAGCAGCAGCAACAACAACAGCAACAGTAGCAGTAGCAACCTTAAAACAACAACAACCTGAGAAACAACAACAATAAAATAAACAAACTTGAACAACAGAAACATAAACAACAGCAGCAGCAACACAAAAACCTGAAAAAGAAAAAGAAATCAAACAAAATAAAACAACAACAAAACAATAACAATCACCTGAACAAATAACCTGAACAATACATCATCATCATCATCATCATCATCATCAGTAGCAGCAGCAGCAACAACAACATCCTGAAAAACAACAACAACAATGACCTGAAGAGAACAAAGAAAATGAACAACAGCAACAGCAACAACAACAGCAGCAACAGCAACAACAACCTGAAAAACAACAAAGACCTGAACAAACCTGAACAATAGCAGCAGCAGCAGCAACAACAACAAATGCAGCAACCTGGAAAACAGCAGCAACAACAACTACCCGTACAAAGACCCTGAACTACAGCAACTGCAACAACAACAGCATAATCATCATCATCATCAGTAGCAGCAGCAGCAACAACAACAACCTGAACAAATAACCTGAACAGCAGCAGCAGCAACAACAACAGCAACAGCAGCTGCAGCAGCAGCAACCTTAAAACAACAACAACAACAATGACCAGAACAAATAACCTGAACAGCAGCAACAACAAAAACAACAGCAGCAGAAACACCAAAAACAACAACATCATAACAACAGCAACAACTGAAAAACAACAACAAACAGCTGAACAATGAACCTGAACAATAGCAACAGCAGCAACAAAACAACAAAACTACAACAATGGCAACAACAACAATGATGTGAACAACAACAATACAGACATGAACAAAAGCAACAACAGCATAATTATCATCATCATCATTTGTAGCAACAACAACCTAAAAACATCAACAATGACCTCAACAAAGAACCTGAGCAACAGCAACATGAAAAACAACAACAACAATGACCTAAACAAAAACAGCAGCAGCAGCAGCAACAACCTGAAAAACAACAACAACGAATTGAACAAAGAACCTGAACAACAGCAACCACAAGGGCAGCAACAACAACAGCAGCAACAACAGCATAATCAGTAGCAATAACAGCAGCAGCAACACAACAACATGAAAAAGAAAAAGAAATCAAACAAAATCAAACAATAAAAAAACAAAACAAAAATAACAATCACCTGAACAAATAACCTGAACAATAGCATCATCATCTTCATCATCATCATCATCAGCAGCAGCAACATCCTGAAAAACAACAACAACAACAATGACCTGAACAAAGAACCTGAACAACAGCAACAGTAACAACAACAGCAGCAACAGCAACAACTATCTGAAAAACCACAAAGACCTGAACAAAGAACCTGAACAATAGCAACAGCAGCAGCAACAAAACAACAACAACAAAACATCGGCAACAACAACAATGATATGAACAACAACAACAATACAGACATGAACTACAACAACAACAGCATAATCATCATCATCATCATCAGTAGCAGCAACAACAACCTGAAAACAACAACAATGACCTGAACAAATAACCTGAACAGCAGCAGCAGCAGCAACAAAACAACAACAACAAAACATCGGCAACAACAACAATGATATGAACAACAACAACAATACAGACATGAACTACAACAACAACAGCATAATCATCATCATCATCATCATCATCAGTAGCAGCAACAACAACCTGAAAACAACAACAATGACCTGAACAAATAACCTGAACAGCAGCAGCAGCAACAACAGCAACAGTAGCAGCAGCAACCTTAAAACAACAACAACCTGAGAAACAAGAACAATGACCTAAACAATCTTGAACAACAGAAACAGTAACAACAACAGCAGCAACAGCAACAACAACAAAGACCTGAACAAAGAACCTGAACAACAGCAACAGCAACAACAACAGGAGCAACAGCAACAACAACCAAGACCTGAACAAACCTGAACAATAGCAGCAGCAGCAGCAGCAGCAACAACAACAACAGCAGCAACCTGCAAAACAACAGCAACAACAACTACCCGTACAAAGACCCTGAACCACAGCAACTGCAACAACAACAGCAGCAGCAGCAGCAGCAGCAAAAAAAACCCACAACAACAGCATAATCATCATCATCATCAGTAGCAGCAGCAGCATCAACAACCTGAACAAATAACCTGAACAGCAGCAGCAGCAACAACAACAGCAACAGCAGCAACCTTAAAACAACAACAATGACCAGAACAAATAACTTGAACAGCAGCAACAGCAAAAACAACACCAGCAGAAGCACCAAAAACAACAACATCATAATCAAAAACAGCAACAACAACCTGAAAAACAACAACAAATAGCTGAACAATGAACCTGAACAATAGCAACAGCAGCAACAAAACAACAACAACAAAACTACAACAATGGCAATAACAACAACAACAATGATATGAACATCAACAATACAGACATGAACAAAAGCAACAACAGCATAATTATCATCATCATCATTAGTAGCAACAACAACCTAAAAACAACAACAATGACCTGAACAAAGAACCTGAGCAACAGCAACATGAAAAACAACAACAACAATGACCTGAACAAAAACAGCAGCAGCAGCAGCAACAACCTGAAAAACAACAACAACGAATTGAACAAAGAACCTGAACAACAGCAACAACAAAGGCAGAAGCAGCAGCAACAACAACAGCATAATCAGTAGCAATAACAGCAGCAGCAACATAACAACATGAAAAAGAAAAAGAAATCAAACAAAATAAAACAATAAAACAACAACAAAACAATAACAATCACCTGAACAAATAACTTGAACAATAGCATCATCAGCAGCAGCAGCAGCAGCAGCAGCAGCACTAGCAGCAACATCCTGAAAAACAACAACAATGATATGAACAACAACAACCACAATACAGACATGAACTACAACAACAACAGCATAATCATCATCATCATCATCAGTAGCAGCAACAACAACCAGAAAACAACAACAATGACCAGAACAGCAGCAGAAGCAGCAACAACAGCAGCAGCAGCAGCAAAAAACACACAACAATTACAGCATAATCATCATCATCATCGGTAGCAGCAGCAGCAACAACAACAACCTTAAAACTAACAACACCAATATCCTGAACAAAGAACCTGAACAAAAGAAACAGCAACAGCAACAGCAACAACAACAACAACATCAGCAGTACCAACAGCAGCATAATCAGTAGCAATAACAGCAGTAGCAACACAACAACCTGAAAAAGAAAAAGAAATCAAACACAATGAAACAATAAAACAATAACAATCACCTGAACAAATAACCTGATCATCATTATCATCATCATCGTCATCATCATCATCATCAGTAGCAGCAGCAGCAACAACAACATCCTGAAACACAACAGCAACAATGACCTGAACAAAGAACCTGAACAACAGCAACAACAACAGCAGCAACAGCAACAACAACCTGAAAAACAACAAAGACCTGAACAAACCTGAACAATAGCAGCAGCAACAACAACAACAGCAGCCTGGAAAACAACAACAACAACAACTACCCGTACAAAGACCCTGAACAACAGCAACTGCAACAACAACAGTAGCAAAAAAAACACAACAACAGCATAATCATCATCATCATCATCATCATCAGTAGCAGCAGCAGCAACAACAACAACCTGAACAAATAACCTGAACAGCAGCAGCAACAACAACAGCAACAGCAGCTGCAGCAGCAGCAACCTTAAAACAACAACAACAACAATGACCAGAACAAATAAGCTGAACAACAGCAACAGCAAAAACAACAGCAGCAGAAGCACCAAAAACAACAACATCATAATCAACAACAGCAACAACAACCTGAAAAACTACAACAAACAGCTGAACAATGAACCTGAACAATAGCAACAGCAGCAACAAAACAACAACAACAAAACTACAACAATGGCAACAACAATGATGTGAACAACAGCAATACAGACATGAACAAAAGCAACAACAGCATAATTATCATCATTATCATTAGTAGCAACAACAACCTAAAAACAACAACAATGACCTCAACAAAGAACCTGAGCAACAGCAACATGAAAAACAACAACAACAATGACCTGAACAAAAACAGCAGCAGCAGCAGCAACAACCTGAAAAACAACAACAACGAATTGAACAAAGAACCTGAACAACAGCAACCACAAAGGCAGCAGCAGAAGCAGCAGCAACAACAGCATAATCAGTAGCAATAACAGCAGCAGCAAGACAACAACATGAGAAAGAAAAAGAAATCAAACAAAATAAAACAACAACAAAACAATAACAATCACCTGAACAAATAACCAGAACAATAGAATCATCATCATCATCAGCAGCAGCAGCAGCAGCAGCAACATCCTAAAAAACAACAACAACTATGACCTGAACAAAGAACCTGAACAACAGAAGCAGTAACAAAAACAGCAGCAACAGCAGCAACAGCAACAACAACCTGAAAAACAACAAAGACCTGAACAAAAAACCTGAACAATAGCACCAGCAACAACAACAACAGCAGCAACCTGGAAAACAACAACAACAACAAATACTGGTACAAAGAACCTGAACAACAGCAACAGCAACAACAACAGCAGCAACAGCAACAACAACCTGAAAAACAACAAAGACCTGAACAAACCTGAACAATAGCAGCAGCAGCAGCAGCAACAACAACAGCAGCAACCTGGAAAACAACAGAAACAACAACTACCCGTACAAAGACCCTGAACCACAGCAACTGCAACTGCAACAGCAACAGCAGCAGCAGCAGCAGCAGCAGCAGCAAAAAAAACACACAACAACAGCATAATGTTCATCATCATCAGAAGCAGCAGCAGCATCAACAACCTGAACAAATAACCTGAACAGCAGCAGCAGCAACAACCACAGCAACAACAACAGCAACAGTAGCTGCAGCAGCAGCAACCTTAAAACAACAACATCAATGACCAGAACAAATAACCTGAACAGCAGCAACAGCAAAAACAACAGCAGCAGAAGCACCAAAAACAACAACATCATAATCAACAACAGCAACAACAACCTGAAAAACAACAACAAATAGCTGAACAATGAACCTGAACAATAGCAACAGCAGCAACAAAACAACAACAAAACTACAACAATGGCAACAACAACAATGATGTGAACAACAACAATACAGACATGAACAAAGCAACAACAGCATAATTATCATCATCATCATTAGTAGCAACAGCAACATGAAAAACAACAACAACAATGACCTGAACAAAAACAGCAGCAGCAGCAGCAGCAGCAACAACCTGAAAAACAACAACAACGAATTGAACAAAGAACCTGAACAACAGCAACGACAAAGGCAGCAGCAGAAGCAGCAGCAACAACAACAGCAGCAACAACAGCATAATCAGTAGCAATAACAGCAGCAGCACATAACAACATGAGAAAGAAAAAGAAATCAAACAAAATAAAACAATAAAACAACAACAAAACAATTACAATCACCTGAACAAATAACCTGAACAATAGCATCATCATCATCATCATCATCAGCAGCAGCAGCAGCAGCAGCAGCAACATCCTGAAAAACAACAACAACAATGACCTGAACAAAGAACCTGAACAACAGCAATAGCAACAACAACAGCAGCAACAACTACCTGAAAAACAACAAAGACCTGAACAAAGAACCTGAACAATAGCAACAGCAGCAGCAACAAAACAACAACAACAAAACATCGGCAACAACAACAATGATATGAAAAACAACAACAACAACAATACAGACATGAACTACAACAACAACAGCATAATCATCATCAGTAGCAGCAACAACAACCTGAAAACAACAACAATGACCAGAACAAATAACCTGAAAAGCAGCAGCAGCAGCAACAACAGCAGCAGCAAAAAACACACAACAACAACAGCATAATCTTCATCATCATCAGTAGCAGCAGCAGCAACAACCTTAAAACTAACAACACCAATATCCTGAACAAAGAACCTGAACAATAGCAACAGCAGCAGCAACAACAACAACATCAACAGTATCAACAGCAGCATAATCAGTAGCAATAACAGCAGTAGCAACACAACAACCTGAAAAAGAAAAAGAAATCAAACAAAATGAAACAATAAAACAATAACAATCTTAACGTCTCACACCACAATTAATTTTCCATAGGGTCCCATTGTAACGTTTTTGTTCGTGGCATAGAGATAAAAAAGATTTTGCAACATGTATTTATGCTTAAATTCTTCATTGATCCAATATCTGCATGTTATTAACTTTTAACAAATATTTACCAGATTGAACTTTTTTTAATTTCATGTTTGCGTGACACCTATCAAAATTGAGATAAAAATACAACCCCGTGGAGATTAGACCCATGATGTGTAAAATGAGGCAGAATTAGCTAGAAATCTTATATCAACATGCATTTTTCTGTGATCTCTTCCTAAAATGCTGTAGATTTAGAACCTGGTAAAGATAAATCAATGTATCCTGTAAAATGTTGAAAAGCGAACTTGTTTTTTTTTATCTACCTCCTTCATCTGTAGGGCAGGAGTATTCAAGGGAGATAATAGTGTTGTGAGTCCTTAAGGTGATTTTTTTTTCTAATGATCACCTCAATAATAATTGAAAATGTATACAAATCAATTACATGCTGAAAAGTGCTAACATTTTGATTCCAGGTTTATTGCTTTTCAAATTATTCAAGTTTTAGTGACCCAGGGTATTGGTCGAAATTCAGGCCGAGCACCTTTAATATTTTGAAAAACTACAGTAGTGATAAGGATTTTGCATTTTCCTGGTCATTTGTGCTCAGCTATGTCTGAAACTTTCAAATATACATGAAAAGGCATCTCTACATCTGAATACAGCATAAAAATGATCTTTAAGAAATGATTATTGAGAAAAATGCTGAAAATAATAAACTCAAACTAAGGGTTACCCGTGAAAATTTTGATTTTCCACGAAAAGTATCAGTCTCTCGCTTCAATTTTGACATTTTTTCAAAGTAGTCTGTCTTCATTGATATGTGTGTTTGTTTAACAAGCCAATAGCTGTAAAATAAAACTAAAATTATGCTTATACCTGTATTGGTTTTGAAAATATAGTTAATTTTTAGTTAAACATTGTATCAAGTAAAATTTCAGCTAATTCCTGCAATATGAAGATAACTTGAAGTAACTATACATACACAGACGGGATTTCTGAATAACCGTGTTAACTGTGTCCAAACATGTCTGAAACGTTCACAGATACACAAACAATGCTTAGAGGTGAAGTATGTAAGATACCCGTTCTGCAGCTCTAAAGCGCAAGGGCTTAGAGATGAATGATGGAAATTCCCATTCTGCAGCTCTAAATTGCAAGGCGTTAGAGATGAATGATGAAAGATACCTGTTCTGCAGCTCTAAAGCGCAATGCCTTAGCATTAAAGGATGAAATATACCCGTTCTGCAGCTCTAAAGCGCAATACCTTAGAGATGACGGATGAAAATGCCATTATGCAGCTCTAAAGCGCAATGCCTTAAGAATAACGAATAAAAGATACCCATTCTGCAGCTCTTCTTAACGTCTCACACCACAATTAATTTTCCATAGGGTCCCATTGTAACGTTTTTGTTCGTGGCATAGAGATAAAAAAGATTTTGCAACATGTATTTATGCTTAAATTCTTCATTGATCCAATATCTGCATGTTATTAACTTTTAACAAATATTTACCAGATTGAACTTTTTTTAATTTCATGTTTGCGTGACACCTATCAAAATTGAGATAAAAATACAACCCCGTGGAGATTAGACCCATGATGTGTAAAATGAGGCAGAATTAGCTAGAAATCTTATATCAACATGCATTTTTCTGTGATCTCTTCCTAAAATGCTGTAGATTTAGAACCTGGTAAAGATAAATCAATGTATCCTGTAAAATGTTGAAAAGCGAACTTGTTTTTTTTTATCTACCTCCTTCATCTGTAGGGCAGGAGTATTCAAGGGAGATAATAGTGTTGTGAGTCCTCCTGAACAAATAACCTGATCATCATCATCATCGTCATCATCATAATCATCAGTAGCAGCAGCAGCAACAACAACATCCTGAAAAACAACAGCAACAATGACCTGAACAAAGAATCTGAACAACAGCAACAACAACAGCAACAACAACCTGAAAAACAACAAAGACCTGAACAAACCTGAACAATAGCAGCAGCAACAACAACAACAGCAGCCTGGAAAACAACAACAACAACAACTACCCGTACAAAGACCCTGAACAACAGCAACTGCAACAACAACAGCAGCAAAAAACACACAACAACAGCATAATCACCATCATCATCATCATCAGTAGCAGCAGCAGCAACAACAACAACCTGAACAAATAACCTGAACAGCAGCATCAGCAACAACAACAGCAACAGCAGCTGCAGTAGCTGCAGCAGCAGCAACCTTAAAACAAAAAAAAACAATGACCAGAACAAATAACCTGAACAGCAGCAACAGAAAAAACAACAGCAGCAAAAGCACCAAAAACAACAACATCATAATCAACAACAGCAACAACCTGATAAACAACAACAAACAGCTGAACAATGAACCTGAACAATAGCAACAGCAGCAACAAAACAACAACAACAAAACTACAACAATGGCAACAACAACAACAACAATGATGTGAACATCAATAATACAGACATGAACAAAAGCAACAACAGCATAATTATCATCATCATCATTAGTAGCAACAACAACCTAAAAACAACAACAATGACCTCAACAAAGAACCTAAGCAACAGCAACATGAAAAACAACAACAACAATGACCTGAACAAAAACAGCAGCAGCAGCAGCAACAACCTGAAGAAAACAAAACGAATTGAACGAAGAACCTGAACAACAGCAACCACAAAGGCAGCAGCAGAAGCAACAACAACAGCAGCAACAACAGCATAATCAGTAGCAATAACAGCGCAGCAACACAACAACATGAAAAAGAAAAAGAAATCAAACAAAATAAAACAATAAAAAAACAATATAACAATAACAATCACCTGAACATAAACCTGAACAAAAGCATCATCATCATCATCATCATCAGCAGCAGCAGCAGCAGCAACATCCTGAAAAACAACAACAACAATGACATGAACAAAGAACCTGAACAACAGCAACAGCAACAACAACAGCAGCAACAGCAACAACTACCTGAAAAACAACAAAGAACTGAACAAAGAACCTGAACAATAGCATCATCATCATCATCATCATCATCATCAGCAGCAGCAGCAGCAGCAGCAGCAGCAGCAGCAGCAGCAGCAGCAGCAACAACAAAACAACAAAAACAAAACATCGGCAACAACAACAATGATATGAACAACAACAACAATACAGACATGAACTACAACAACAACAACATAATCATCATCATCATCATCAGTAGCAGCAACAACAACCTGAAAACAACAACAATGACCTTAACAAATAACCTGAACAGCAGCAGCAGCAACAACAACAGCAACAGTAGCAGCAGCAACCTTAAAACAACAACAACCTGAGAAACAAGAACAATGACCTAAACAAACTTGAACAACAGAAACAGTAACAACAGCAGCAGCAGCAACACAACCTGAAAAATAAAAATAAATCAAACAAAATAAAACAATAAAACAACAACAAAACAATAACAATCACCTGAACAAATAACCTGAACACTACATCATCATCATCATCATCATCAGTAGCAGCAGCAGCAACAACAACATCCTGGAAAACAACAACAATGACCTGAACAAAGAACCTGAACAACAACAATAGCAACAACAACAGCAGCAACAACAACAACCTGAAAAACAACAACAATGAATTGAACAAAGAAACTGAACAACAGCAACCACAAAGGCAGCAGCAGAAGCAGCAGCAACAACAGCAGCATAATCAGTAGCAATAACAGCAGCAGCAAGACAACAACATGAGAAAGAAAAAGAAATCAAACAAAATAAAACAATAAAACAACAACAAAACAATAACAATCACCTGAACAAATAACCTGTACAATAGCATCATCATCATCAGCAGCAGCAGCAGCAACATCCTGAAAAACAACAACAACAATGACTTAAACAAAGAACCTGAACAACAGCAACAGCAACAACAACAGCAGCAACAGCAACAACTACCTGAAAAACAACAAAGACCTGAACAAAGAACCTGAACAATAGCAACAGCAGCAGCAACAAAACAACAACAACAAAACATCGGCAACAACAACAATGATATGAACAACAACAACAATACAGACATGAACTACAACAACAACAACATAATCATCATCATCATCATCAGTAGCAGCAACAACAACCTGAAAACAACAACAATGACCTGAACAAATAACCTGAACAGCAGCAGCAGCAACAACAACAGCAACAGTAGCAGTAGCAACCTTAAAACAACAACAACCTGAGAAACAACAACAATGAAATAAACAAACTTGAACAACAGAAACATAAACAACAGCAGCAGCAACACAAAAACCTGAAAAAGAAATCAAACAAAATAAAACAACAACAAAACAATAACAATCACCTGAACAAATAACCTGAACAATACATCATCATCATCATCATCATCATCATCAGTAGCAGCAGCAGCAACAACAACATCCTGAAAAACAACAACAACAATGACCTGAAGAGAACAAAGAAAATGAACAACAGCAACAGCAACAACAACAGCAGCAACAGCAACAACAACCTGAAAAACAACAAAGACCTGAACAAACCTGAACAATAGCAGCAGCAGCAGCAACAACAACAAATGCAGCAACCTGGAAAACAGCAGCAACAACAACTACCCGTACAAAGA
>JAWPHD010007994.1:0-25000 GCA_037043455.1 Cyrtodaria siliqua | reverse complement strand
ACAATAACAACATCAGCAGCATCAACAGCAGCATAATCAGTAGCAATAACAGCAGTAGCAACACAACAACCTGAAAAAGAAAAAGAAATCAAACAAAATTAAACAATAAAACAATAACAATCACCTGAACAAATAACCTGAACATCATCATCATCATTGTCATCATCATCAGTAGCAGCAGCAGCATAAACAACATCCTGAAAAACAACAGCAACAATGACCTGAACAACAGCAACAACAACAGCAACAACAACCTGAAAAACAACAAAGACCTGAACAAAGCTGAACAATAGCAGCAGCAACAACAACAACAGCAGCCTGGAAAACAACAACAACAACAACTACCCGTACAAAGACCCTGAACAACAGCAACTGCAACAACAACAACAGCAGCAAAAAAACACACAACAACAGCATAATCATCATCATCATCAGTAGCAGCAGCAGCAACAACAATCTGAACAAATAACCTGAACAGCAGCAGCAGCAACAACAACAGCAACAGCAGCTGCAGCAGCAGCAACCTTAAAACAACAACAACAACAATGACCAGAACAAATAACCTGAACAACAGCAACAGCAAAAACAACAGCAGCAGAAGCACCAAAAACAACAACATCATAATCAACAACAGCAACAATAACCTCAAAAACAACAACAAACAGTTGAACAATGAACCTGAACAATAGCAACAGCAGCAACAAAACAACAACAACAAAACTACAACAATGATGTGAACAACAATACAGACATGAACAAAAGCAACAACAGCATAATTATCATCATCATCATTAGTAGCAACAACAACCTAAAAACAACAACAATAACCTGAACAAAGAACCTGAGCAACAGCAACATGAAAAACAACAACAACAATGACCTGAACAAAAACAGCAGCAGCAGCAGCAACAACCTGAAAAACAACAACAACGAATTCAACAAAGAACCTGAACAACAGCAACCACAAAGGCAGCAGCAGAAGCAGCAGAAGCAGCAGCAACAACAACAGCATAATCAGTAGCAATAACAGCAGCAGCAACACAACAACATGAAAAAGAAAAAGAAATCAAACAAAATAAAACAATAAAAAAACAAAAAAACAATAACAATCACCTGAACAAATAACCTGAACAATAGCATCATCATCATCATCAGCAGCAGCAGCAGCAGCAGCAGCAGCAGCAGGAACATCCTGAAAAACAACAACAACAATGACCTGAACAAAGAACCTGAACAACAGCAACAGCAACAACAACAGCAGCAACAGCAACAACTATCTGAAAAACAACAAAGACCTGAACAAAGAACCTGAACAATAGCAACAGCAGCAGCAACAAAACAACAACAACAAAACATCGACAACAACAACAATTATATGAACAACAACAACAATACAGACATGAACTACAACAACAACAGCATAATCATCATCATCATCAGTAGCAGCAACAACAACCTGAAAACAACAACAATGACGAACAAATAACCTGAACAGCAGCAGCAGCAACAACAACATCCTGAAACACAACAGCAACAATGACCTGAACAAAGAACCTGAACAACAGCAACAGCAACAACAGCAACAGCAACAGCAACAACAGCAACAGCAACAACAACCTGAAAAACAACAAAGACCTGAACAAACCTGAACAATAGCAGCAGCAGCAGCAGCAACAACAACAACCGCAGCAACCTGGAAAACAACAGCAACAACAACTACCCGTACAAAGACCCTGAACCACAGCAACTGCAACTGCAACAGCAACAGCAGCAGCAGCAGCAAAAAAAAAACACACAACAACAGCATAATCATCATCATCATCAGTAGCAGCAGCAGCATCAACCTGAACAAATAACCTAAACAGCAGCAGCAGCAACAACAACAGCAACAACAACAGCAACAGCAGCTGCAGCAGCAGCAACCTTAAAACAACAACAACAACAATGACCAGAACAAATAACCTGAACAGCAGCAACAGCAAAAACAACAGCAGCATAAGCAGTAGCAATAACAGCAGCAGCAAGACAACAACATGAGAAAGAAAAAGAAATAAAACAAAATAAAACAATAAAACAACAACAAACCTATAACAATCACCTGAACAAATAACCTGAACAATAGCATCATCATCATCAGCAGCAGCAGCAGCAGCAGCAGCAGCAGCAGCAGGAACATCCTGAAAAACAACAACAACAATGACCTGAACAAAGAACCTGAACAACAGCAACAGCAACAACAACAGCAGCAACAGCAACAACTATCTGAAAAACAACAAAGACCTGAACAAAGAACCTGAACAATAGCAACAGCAGCAGCAACAAAACAACAACAACAAAACATCGACAACAACAACAATTATATCAACGAATTGAACAAAGAACCTGAACAACAGCAACCACAAAGGCAGCAGCAGAAGCAGCAGAAGCAGCAGAAGCAGCAGCAACAACAACAGCATAATCAGTAGCAATAACAGCAGCAGCAACACAACAACATGAAAAAGAAAAAGAAATCAAACAAAATAAAACAATAAAAAAACAACAAAACAATAACAATCACCTGAACAAATAACCTGAACAATAGCATCATCATCATCAGCAGCAGCAGCAGCAGCAGGAACATCCTGAAAAACAACAACAACAATGACCTGAACAAAGAACCTGAACAACAGCAACAGCAACAACAACAGCAGCAACAGCAACAACTATCTGAAAAACAACAAAGACCTGAACAAAGAACCTGAACAATAGCAACAGCAGCAGCAACAAAACAACAACAACAAAACATCGACAACAACAACAATTATATGAACAACAACAACAATACAGACATGAACTACAACAACAACAGCATAATCATCATCATCATCAGTAGCAGCAACAACAACCTGAAAACAACAACAATGACGAACAAATAACCTGAACAGCAGCAGCAGCAACAACAACATCCTGAAACACAACAGCAACAATGACCTGAACAAAGAACCTGAACAACAGCAACAGCAACAACAGCAACAGCAACAGCAACAACAACCTGAAAAACAACAAAGACCTGAACAAACCTGAACAATAGCAGCAGCAGCAGCAGCAACAACAACAACCGCAGCAACCTGGAAAACAACAGCAACAACAACTACCCGTACAAAGACCCTGAACCACAGCAACTGCAACTGCAACAGCAACAGCAGCAGCAGCAGCAAAAAAAACACACACAACAACAGCATAATCATCATCATCATCAGTAGCAGCAGCAGCATCAACCTGAACAAATAACCTAAACAGCAGCAGCAGCAACAACAACAGCAACAGCAACAGCAGCTGCAGCAACCTTAAAACAACAACAACAACAATGACCAGAACAAATAACCTGAACAGCAGCAACAGCAAAAACAACAGCAGCATAAGCAGTAGCAATAACAGCAGCAGCAAGACAACAACATGAGAAAGAAAAAGAAATAAAACATAATAAAACAATAAAACAACAACAAACCTATAACAATCACCTGAACAAATAACCTGAACAATTGCATCATCATCATCATCATCATCATCATCAGCAGCAGCAGCAGCAGCAGCAGCAGCAACATCCTGAAAAACAACAACAACTATGACCTGAACAAAGAACCTGAACAACAGAAACAGTAAAAACAACAGCAGCAAAGCAGCAACAGCAACAACAACCTGAAAAACAACAAAGACCTGAACAAAAAACCTGAACAATAGCACCAGCAACAGCAACAACAACCACAGCAGCAACCTAGAAAACAACAACAACAACAACTACCCGTACAAAGAACCTGATCTACAGCAACTGCAACAACAACAGCAGCAGCAGCAGCAGCAGCAGCAGCAGCAGCAAAAACACACACAAGAACAACAGCATAATCATCATCATCATCAGTAGCAGCAGCAGCAGCAGCAGCAAAAACCTTAGAACTAACAACACCAACATCCTGAACAAAGAACCTGAACAATAGCAACAGCAACAGCAGCAGCAGCAACACAAAAACCTGAACCTGAACAATACATCATCATCATCATCATCATCATCAGTAGCAGCAGCAACAACAACAACATCCTGAAAAACAACAAAAATGATCTGAACAAAGAACCTGAACAACAGCAACAACAACAGCAGCAACAGCAACAACAACCTGAAAAACAACAAAGACCTGAACAAACCCGAACAATAGCAGCAGCACCAGCAACAACAACATTAGCAGCAACCTTGAAAACAACAGCAACAACAACTACCCGTACAAAGACCCTGAACTACAGCAACTGCAACAACAACAGCAGCAGCAGCAGCAGCAAAAAAAACACAACAACAGCATAATCATCATCATCATCAGTAGCAGCATCAGCAATAACAACAACCTGAACAAACAACCTGAACAGCAGCAACAGCAGCAAAACAACAACAACAAAACTACAACAATGGCAACAACAACAACAACAATGATGTGAACATCAATAATACAGACATGAACAAAAGCAACAACAGCATAATTATCATCATCATCATTAGTAGCAACAACAACGTAAAAACAACAACAAAGGCAGCAGCAGCAGCAGCAGCAACAACAACAGCAGCAACAACAGCATAATCAGTAGCAATAACAGCAGCAGCAACACAACAACATGAGAAAGAAAAAGAAATCAAACAAAATAAAACAATAAAACAACAACAAAACAATTACAATCACCTGAACAAATAACCTGAACAATAGCATCATCATCATCAGCAGCAGCAGCAGCAGCAGCAGCAACATCCTGAAAAACAACAACAACAATGACATGAACAAAGAACCTGAACAACAGCAACAGCAACAACAACAGCAGCAACAACTACCTGAAAAACAACAAAGACCTGAACAAAGAACCTGAACAATAGCAACAGCAGCAGCAACAAAACAACAACAACAAAACATCGGCAACAACAACAATGATATGAAAAACAACAACAACAATACAGACATGAACTACAACAACAACAGCATAATCATCATCATCATCAGTAGCAGCAACAACAACCTGAAAACAACAACAATGACCTGAACAAATAACCTGAACAGCAGCAGCAGCAACAACAACAGCAACAGTAGCAGTAGCAACCTTAAAACAACAACAACCTGAGAAACAAGAACAATGACCTAAACAAACTTGAACAACAGAAACAGTAACAACAACAGCAGCAGCAACACAACAACCTGAAAAAGAAAAAGAAATCAAACAAAATAAAACAACAACAAAACAATAACAATCACCTGAACAAATAACCTGAACAATACATCATCATCATCATCATCATCATCATCATCAGTAGCAGCAGCAACAACAACAACATCCTGAAAAACAACAACAACAATGACCTGAACAGAACAAAGAACCTGAAAAACAGCAACAGCAACAACAACAGCAGCAACAGCAACAACAACCTGAAAAACAACAAAGACCTGAACAAACCTGAACAATAGCAGCAGCAGCAGCAACAACAACAAATGCAGCAACCTGGAAAACAACAGCAACAACAACTACCCATACAAAGACCCTGAACTACAGCAACTGCAACAACAACAGCAGCAGCAGCAGCAGCAAAAAAAACCCCACAACAACAGCATAATCATCATCATCATCAGTAGCAGCAGCAGCAACAACAACCTGAACAAATAACATGAACAGCAGCAGCAGCAACAACAACAGCAACAGCAGCTGCAGCAGCAACCTTAAAACAACAACAACAACAATGACCAGAACAAATAACCTGAACAGCAGCAACAGCAAAAACAACAGCAGCAGAAGCACCAAAAACAACAACATCATAATCAACAACAGCAACAACCTGAAAAACAACAACAAACAGCTGAACAATGAACCTGAACAATAGCAACAGCAGCAACAAAACAACAACAACAAAACTACAACAATGGTTACAACAACAACAACAATGATGTGAACAACAACAATACAGACATGAACAAAAGCAACAACAGCATAATTATCATCATCATCATTTGTAGCAACAACAACCTAAAAACAACAACAATGACCTCAACAAAGAACCTGAGCAACAGCAACATGAAAAACAACAACAACAATGACCTGAACAAAAAAAGCAGCAGCAGCAGCAGCAGCAGCAACAACCTGAAAAACAACAACAACGAATTTAACAAAGAACCTGAACAACAGCAACCACAAAGGCAGCAGCAGAAGCAGCAGCAACAACAACAGCAGCAACAACAGCATAATCAGTAGCAATAACAGCAGCAGCAACACAACAACATGAGAAAGAAAAAGAAATCAAACAAAATAAAACAATAAAACAACAACAAAACAATTACAATCACCTGAACAAATAAACTGAACAATAGCATCATCATCATCATCATCATCATCATCAGCAGCAGCAGCAGCAGCAGCAGCAGCAACATCCTGAAAAACAACAACAACAATGACCTGAACAAAGAACCTGAACAACAGCAACAGCAACAACAACAGCAGCAACAACTACCTGAAAAACAACAAAGACCTGAACAAAGAACCTGAACAATAGCAACAGCAGCAGCAACAAAACAACAACAACAAAACATCGGCAACAACAACAATGATATGAAAAACAACAACAACAAAACAGACATGAACTACAACAACAACAGCATAATCATCATCATCATCAGTAGCAGCAACAACAACCTGAAAACAACAACAATGACCTGAACAAATAACCTGAACAGCAGCAGCAGCAACAACAACAGCAACAGTAGCAGTAGCAACCTTAAAACAACAACAACCTGAGAAACAAGAACAATGACCTAAACAAACTTGAACAACAGAAACAGTAACAACAACAGCAGCAGCAACACAACAACCTGAAAAAGAAAAAGAAATCAAACAAAATAAAACAACAACAAAACAATAACAATAACCTGAACAAATAACCTGAACAATACATCATCATAATCATCACCATCATCAGTAGCAGCAACAACAACCTGAAAACAACAACAATGACCTGAACAAATAACCTGAACAGCAGCAGCAGCAACAACAACAGCAACAGTAGCAGCAGCAACCTTAAAACAGCAACAACCTAAGAAACAAGAACAATTACCTAAACAAACTTGAACAACAGAAACAGTAACAACAACAGCAGCAGCAACACAACAACCTGAAAAAGAAAAAGAAATCAAACAAAATAAAACAATAAAACAACAACAAAACAATAACAATCACCTGAACAAATTACCTGAACACTACATCATCATCATCATCATCATCAGTAGCAGCAGCAGCAACAACAACATCCTGGAAAACAACAACAATGACCTGAACAAAGAACCTGAACAACAGCAACAGCAACAAAAACAGCAGCAACAGCAACAACCTGAAAAACAACAACAACGAATTGAACAAAGAAACTGAACAACAGCAATCACAAAGGCAGCAGCAGAAGCAGCAGCAACAACAGCAGCATAATCAGTAGTAATAACAGCAGCAGCAACACAACAACATGAGAAAGAAAAAGAAATCAAACAAAATCAAACAATAAAACAACAACAAAACAATAACAATCACCTGAACAAATAACCTGAACATCATCATCATCATCGTCATCATCATCATCATCAGTAGCAGCAGCAGCAACAACAACATCCTGAAAAACAACAACAACAATGACCTGAACAAAGAACCTAAACAACAGCATCAGCAACAACAACAGCAGCAACAGCAACAACAACCTGAAAAACAACAAAGACCTGAACAAACCTGAACAATAGCAGCAGCAACAATAACAACAGCAGCAACCTGGAAAACAACAACAACAAAAACTACCCATACAAAGACCCTGAACTACAGCAACTGCAACAACAACAGCAGCAGCAGCAGCAGCAAAAAAAACACAACAACAGCATAATCATCATCATCATCAGTAGCAGCAGCAGCAACAACAACGTGAACAAATAACCTGAACAGCAGCAGCAGCAACAACAACAGCAACAGCAGCTGCAGCAGAAGCAACCTTTAAACAACAACAACAACAATGACCAGAACAAATAACCTGAACAGCAGCAACAGCAAAAACAACAGCAGCAGAAGCACCAAAAACAACAACATCATAATCAACAACAGCAACAACAACCTGAAAAACAACAACAAACAGCTGAACAATGAACCTGAACAATAGCAACAGCAGCAATAAAACAACAACAACAAAACTACAACAATGGCAACAACAACAACAACAATGATTTGAACAACAACAATACAGACAATAACAAAAGCAACAACAGCATAATTATCATCATCATCATTAGTAGCAACAACAACCTAAAAACAACAACAATGACCTGAACAAAGAACCTGAGCAACAGCAACATGAAAAACAACAACAACAATGACCTGAACAAAAACAGCAGCAGCAGCAGCAACAACCTGAAAAACAACAACAACGAATTGAACAAAGAACCTGAACAACAGCAACAACAAAGGCAGAAGCAGCAGCAACAACAACAGCAGCAACAACAGCATAATCAGTAGCAATAACAGCAGCAGCAACATAACAACATGAAAAAGAAAAAGAAATCAAACAATAACAATCACCTGAACAAATAACTTGAACAATAGCATCATCATCATCATCATCATCAGCAGCAGCAGCAGCAGCAGCAGCAACATCCTGAAAAACAACAACAATGATATGAACAACAACAACCACAATACAGACATGAACTACAACAACAACAGCATAATCATCATCGTCATCATCATCAGTAGCAGCAACAACAACCTGAAAACAACAACAATGACCAGAACAAAGAACATGAACAGCAGCAGAAGCAGCAACAACAGCAGCAGCAGCAGCAAAAAACACACAACAATAACAGCATAATCATCATCATCATCGGTAGCAGCAGCAGCAACAACAACAACCTTAAAACTAACAACACCAATATCCTGAACAAAGAACCTGAACAATAGAAACAGCAACAGCAACAACAACAACAACATCAGCAGTATCAACAGCAGCATAATCAGTAGCAATAACAGCAGTAGCAACACAACAACCTGAAAAAGAAAAAGAAATCAAACACAATGAAACAATAAAACAATAACAATCACCTGAACAAATAACCTGATCATCATTATCATCATCATCGTCATCATCATCATCATCAGTAGCAGCAGCAGCAACAACAACATCCTGAAACACAACAGCAACAATGACCTGAACAAAGAACCTGAACAACAGCAACAACAACAGCAGCAACAGCAACAACAACCTGAAAAACAACAAAGACCTGAACAAACCTAAACAATAGCAGCAGCAACAACAACAACAGCAGCCTGGAAAACAACAACAACAACAACTACCCGTACAAAGACCCTGAACAACAGCAACTGCAACAACAACAGCAGCAAAAAAAACACAACAACAGCATAATCATCACCATCATCATCATCAGTAGCAGCAGCAGCAACAACAACAACCTGAACAAATAACCTGAAGAGCAGCAGCAGCAACAACAACAGCAACAGCAGCTGCAGCAGCAGCAACCTTAAAACAACAACAACAACAATGACCAGAACAAATAAGCTGAACAACAGCAACAGCAAAAACAACAGCAGCAGAAGCACCAAAAACAACAACATCATAATCAACAACAGCAACAACAACCTGAAAAACTACAACAAACAGCTGAACAATGAACCTGAACAATAGCAACAGCAGCAACAAAACAACAACAACAAAACTACAGCAATGGCAACAACAGCAATACAGACATGAACAAAAGCAACAACAGCATAATTATCATCATAATCATTAGTAGCAACAACAACATAAAAACAACAACAATGACCTGAACAAAGAACCTGAGCAACAGCAACATGAAAAACAACAACAACAATGACCTGAACAAAAACAGCAGCAGCAGCAGCAACAACCTGAAAAACAACAACAACGAATTGAACAAAGAACCTGAACAACAGCAACCACAAAGGCAGCAGCAGAAGCAACAACAACAGCAGCAACAACAGCATAATCAGTATCAATAACAGCAGCAGCAACACAACAACATGAAAAAGAAAAATAAATCAAACAAAATAAAACAATAAAAAAAAACCATAACAATAACAATCACCTGAACATAAACCTGAACAATAGCATCATCAGCATCATCAGCATCATCAGCATCATCAGCAGCAGCAGCAACATCCTGAAAAACAACAACAACAATGACCTGAACAAAGAACCTGAACAACAGCAACAGCAACAACAACAGCAGCAACAGCAATAACTACCGGAAAAACAACTAAGACCTGAACAAAGAACCTGGGCCCAGTTTTATGAAACAACTTACGACCATTTTGATCGTAAATCAATTTCTTAAATGCTTCACTATAAATTACACTTTTAAAATAAATGTGATTTCATTTCATTTTCTTATACATGTGATATTTCTGCACTACGTGCACACATAATTGTCTACATTGAATGCTTAGGTGAAAACAAGTGAACGATTTAAAAATTTGAGACTTATCGTAAGATGTTTAATAAAACAGGGCCCAGAACAATAGCAACAGCAGCAGCAACAAAACAACAACAACAAAACATCGGCAACAACAACAATGATATGAACAACAACAACAATACAGACATGAACTACAACAACAACAGCATAATAATCATCATCATCATCATCAGTAGCAGCAACAACAACCTGAAAACAACAACAATGACCTGAACAAATAACCTGAACAGCAGCAGCAACAACAACAGCAACAGTAGCAGCAGCAACCTTAAAACAACAACAACCTGAGAAACAAGAACAATGACCTAAACAAACTTGAACAACAGAAACAGTAACAACAACAGCAGCAGCAACACAACAACCTGAAAAAGAAAAAGAAATCAAACAAAATAAAACAATAAAACAACAACAAAACAATAACAATCACCTGAACAAATAACCAGAACAATACACCATCATCATCATCATCATCATCATCATCATCATCAGTTGCAACAACAACATCCTAAAAACAACAACAACAATGACCTGAACAAAGAACCTGAACACCAGCAACAGCAACAACAACAGCAGCAACAGCAACAACAACCTGAAAAACAACAAAGACCTGAACAATAGCAGCAGCAGCAGCAACAACAACAAATGCAGCAACCTGGAAAACAACAGCAACAACTACTACCCGTACAAAGACCCTGAACTACAGCAACTGCAACAACAACAGCAGCAGCAGCAGCAAATAAAACCCACAACAACAGCATAATCATCATAATCATCAGTAGCAGCAGCAGCAACAACAACAACCTGAACAAATAACCTGAACAGCAGCAGCAGCAACAACAACAGCAACAGCAGCTGCAGCAGCAGCAACCTTAAAGCAACAACAACAACAATGACCAGAAAAAATAACCTGAAAAGCAGCAACAGCAAAAACAACAGCAGCAGAAGCACCAAAAACAACAACATCATAATCAACAACAGCAACAACAACCTTAAAAACAACAACAAACAGCTGAACAATGAACCTGAACAATAGCAACAGCAGCAATAAAACAACAACAACAAAACTACAACAATGGCAACAACAACAACAACAATGATGTGAACAACAACAATACAGACATGAACAAAAGCAACAACAGCATAATTATCATCATCATCATCATTAGTAGCAACAACAACCTAAAAACAACAACAATGACCTGAACAAAGAACCTGAGCAACAGCAACATGAAAAACAACAACAACAATGACCTGAACAAAAACAGCAGCAGCAGCAGCAACAACCTGAAAAACAACAACAACGAATTGAACAAAGAACCTGAACAACAGCAACCACAAAGGCAGCAGCAGAAGCAGCAGCAACAACAACAGCAGCAACAACAGCATAATCAGTAGCAATAACAGCAGCAGCAACACAACAACATGAGAAAGAAAAAGAAATCGAACAAAATAAAACAACAACAAAACAATTACAATCACCTGAATAAATAACCTGAACAATAGCATCATCATCAGCAGCAGCAGCAACATCCTGAAAAACAACAACAACAATGACCTGAACAAAGAACCTGAACAACAGCAACAGCAACAACAACAGCAGCAACAACTACCTGAAAAACAACAAAGACCTGAACAAAGAACCTGAACAATAGCAACAGCAGCAGCAACAAAACAACAACAACAAAACATCGACAACAACAACAATGATATGAAAAACAACAATACAGACATGAACTACAACAACAACAGCATAATCATCATCATCATCATCATCAGCAGCAGCAGCAACATCCTGAAAAACAACAACAATGATATGAACAACAACAACAACAATACAGACATGAACTACAACAACAACAGCATAATCATCATCATCATCATCAGTAGCAGCAACAACAACCTGAAAACAACAACAATAACCTGAACAAACAACCTGAACAGCAGAAGCAGCAACAACAACAGCAACAGTAGCAGCAGCAACCTTAAAACAACAACAACCTGAGAAACAAGAACAATGACCTAAACAAACTTGAACAACAGAAACAGTAACAACAACAGCAGCAGCAACACAACAACCTGAAAAAGCAAAAGAAATCAAACAAAATAAAACAATAAAACAACAATGAAACAATAACAATCAACTGAACAAATAACCTGAACATCATCATCATCATCATCATCATCATTAGCAGCAGCACCAACAACAACATCCTGAAAAACAACAACAACAATGACCTGAACAAAGAACCTGAACAACAGCAACAGCAACAACAACAGCAGCAACAGCAACAACAACCTGAAAAACAACAAAGACCTGAACAAACCTGAACAATAGCAGCAGCAGCAGCAACAACAACAAATGCAGCAACCTGGAAAACAACAGCAACAACAACTACCCGTACAAAGACCCTGAAC
This sequence comes from Cyrtodaria siliqua, assembly GCA_037043455.1. Lineage (NCBI taxonomy): Eukaryota > Metazoa > Mollusca > Bivalvia > Adapedonta > Hiatellidae > Cyrtodaria > Cyrtodaria siliqua. The sequence continues at coordinate 12,056 of JAWPHD010007994.1, read as the reverse complement.
TACAGCAACTGCAACAACAACAGCAGCAGCAGCAGCAGCAGCAAAAAAACCCCACAACAACAGCATAATCATCATCATCATCAGTAGCAGCAGCAGCAACAACAACAACCTGAACAAATAACCTGAACAGCAGCAGCAGCAACAACAACAGCAACAGCAGCTGCAGCAGCAGCAACCTTAAAACAACAACAACAACAATGACCAGAACAAATAACCTGAACAGCAGCAACAGCAAAAAACACACAACAACAACAGCATAATCATCATCATCATCAGTAGCAGCAGCAGCAACAACAACAACCTTGAGACTAACAACACCAATATCCTGAACAAAGAACCTGAAAAATAGCAACAGCAACAGCAGCAGAAACAACAACAACAACATCAGAAGCATCAACAGCAGCATAATTAGTAGCAATAACAGCAGTAGCAACACAACAACCTGAAAAAGAAAAAGAAATCAAACAAAATAAAACAATAAAACAAAAATAAAACCATAACAATCACCTGAACGAATAACCTGAACATCATCATCATCAGTAGCAGCAGCAGCAACAACAACATCCTGAACAACAATGACCTGAACAAAGAACCTGAACAACAGCAACAACAACAGCAGCAACAGCAACAACAACCTGAAAAACAACAAAGACCTGAACAAACCTGAACAATAGCAGCAGCAACAACAACAGCAGCCTGGAAAACAACAACAACAACAACTACCCGTACAAAGACCCCGAACAACAGCAACTGAAACAACAACAACAGCAGCAGCAGCAAAAAAAACACAACAACAGCATAATCATCATCATCATCATCAGTATCAGCAGCAGCAACAACCACAACCTGAACAACAGCAACAGCAAAATCAACAGCAGCAGAAGCACCAAAAACAACAACATCATAATCAACAACAGCAACAACAACCTGAAAAACAACAACAAACAGCTGAACAATGAACCTGAACAATAGCAACAGCAGCAACAAAACAACAACAACAAAACTACAACAATGGCAACAACAACAACAACAATGATGTGAACAACAACAATACAGACATGAACAAAAGCAACAACAGCATAATTATCATCAACATCATTAGTAGCAACAACCTAAAAACAACAACAATGACCTGAACAAAGAACTTGAGCAACATCAACATGAAAAACAACAACAATGACCTGAACAAAAGCAGCAGCAGCAGCAACAACCTGAAAAACAACAACAACGAATTGAACAAAGAACCTGAACAACAGCAACCACAAAGGCAGCAGCAGAAGCAGCAGCAGCAACAACAGCAGCAACAACAGCATAATCAGTAGCAATAACAGCAGCAGCAACACAACAACATGAGAAAGAAAAAGAAATCAAACAAAATAAAACAATAAAACAACAACAAAACAATTACAATCACCTGAACAAATAACCTGAACAATAGCATCATCATCATCAGCAGCAGCAGCAACATCCTGAAAAACAACAACAACAATGACCTGAACAAAGAACCTGAACAACAGCAACAGCAACAACAACAGCAGCAACAACTACCTGAAAAACAACAAAGACCTGAACAAAGAACCTGAACAATAGCAACAGCAGCAGCAACAAAACAACAACAACAAAACATCGACAACAACAATGATATGAAAAACAACAACAACAATACAGACATGAACTACAACAACAACAGCATAATCATCATCATCATCATCATCATCAGTAGCAGCAACAACAACCTGAAAACAACAACAATGACCTGAACAAATAACCTGAACAGCAGCAGCAGCAACAACAACAGCAACAGTAGCAACCTTAAAACAACAACAACCTGAGAAACAACAACAATGACCTAAACAAACTTGAACAACAGAAACAGTAACAACAACAGCAGCAGCAACACAACAACCTGAAAAAGAAAAAGAAATCAAACAAAATAAAACAACAACAAAACAATAACAATCACCTGAACAAATAACCTGAACAATACATCATCATCATCATCATCATCATCAGTAGCAACAACAACATCCTCAAAAACAACAACAACAATGACCTGAACAAAGAACCTAAACAACAGCAACTGCAACAACAACAGCAGCAGCAGCAGCAAAAAACACACAACAACAACAGCATAATCATCATCATCATCAGTAGCAGCAGCAGCAACAACAACCACCTTAAAACTAACAACACCAATATCCTGAACAAAGAACCTGAACAATAGCAACAGCAACAGCAGCAGCAACAACAAAAACAACATCAGCAGCATCAACAGCAGCATAATCAGTATCAATAACAGCAGTAGCAACACAACAACCTGAAAAAGAAAAAGAAATCAAACAAAATAAAACAACAATAAAACAATAAAACAACAATGAAACAATAACAATCACCTGAACAAATAACCTGATCATCATCATCATCATCATCATCAACATCATCAGTAGCAGCAGCACCAACAACAACATCCTGAAAAACAACAACAACAATGACCTGAACAAAGAACCTGAACAACAGCAACAGCAACAACAACAGCAGCAACAGCAACAACAACCTGAAAAACAACAAAGACCTGAACAAACCTGAACAATAGCAGCAGCAACAGCAACAACAACAACAGCAGCAACCTTGAAAACAACAGCAACAACAACTACCCGTACAAAGACCGTGAACTACAGCAACTGCAACAACAACAGCAGCAGCAGCAGCAGCAAAAAAAACACAACAACAGCATAATCATCATCATCATCAGTAGCAGCATCAGCAATAACAACAACCTGAACAAATAACCTGAACAGCAGCAACAGCAACAACAACAGCAACAGCAGCTGCAGCAACCTTAAAACAACAACAACAACAATGACCAGAACAAATAACCTGAACAGCAGCAACAGCAAAAACAACAGCAGCAAAAGCACCAAAAACAACAACATCATAATCAACAACAGCAACAACCTGAAAAACAACAACAAACAGCTGAACAATGAACCTGAACAATAGCAACAGCAGCAACCAAACAACAACAACAAAACTACAACAATGGCAATAACAACAACAACAATGATGTGACCATCAACAATACAGACATGAACAAAAGCAACAACAGCATAATTATCATCATCATCATTAGTAGCAACAACAGCCTAAAAACAACAACAATGACCTCAACAAAGAACCTGAGCAACAGCAACATGAAAAACAACAACAATGACCTGAACAAAAACAGCAGCAGCAGCAGCAGCAACCTGAAAAACAACAACAACGAATTGAACAAAGAACCTGAACAACAGCAACCACAAAGGCAGCAGCAGAAGCAGCAGCAACAACAACAGCAGCAACAACAGCATAATCAGTAGCAATAACAGCAGCAGCAACATAACAACATGAAAAAGAAAAAGAAATCAAACAAAATAAAACAATAAAACAACAACAAAACAATTACAATCACCTGAACAAATAACCTGAACAATAGCATCATCATCATCAGCAGCAGCAGCAACATCCTGAAAAACAACAATGACCTGAACAAAGAACCTGAACATCAGCAACAGCAACAACAACAGCAGCAACAACTACCTGAAAAACAACAAAGACCTGAACAAAGAACCTGAACAATAGCAACAGCAGCAGCAACAAAACAACAACAACAAAACATCGACAACAACAATGATATGAAAAACAACAACAACAATACAGACATGAACTACAACAACAACAGCATAATCATCATCATCATCATCATCAGTAGCAGCAACAACAACCTGAAAACAACAACAATGACCTGAACAAATAACCTGAACAGCAGCAGCAGCAACAACAACAGCAACAGTAGCAGTAGCAACCTTAAAACAACAACAACCTGAGAAACAACAACAATGACCTAAACAAACTTGAACAACAGAAACAGTAACAACAACAGCAGCAGCAACACAACAACCTGAAAAAGAAAAAGAAATCAAACAAAATATAACAACAACAAAACAATAACAATCACCTGAACAAATAACCTGAACAATACATCATCATCATCATCATCATCATCAGTAGCAACAACAACATCCTCAAAAACAACAACAACAATGACCTGAACAAAGAACCTAAACAACAGCAACTGCAACAACAACAGCAGCAGCAGCAGCAAAAAACACACAACAACAACAGCATAATCATCATCATCATCAGTAGCAGCAGCAGCAACAACAACCACCTTAAAACTAACAACACCAATATCCTGAACAAAGAACCTGAACAATAGCAACAGCAACAGCAGCAGCAACAACAAAAACAACATCAGCAGCATCAACAGCAGCATAATCAGTATCAATAACAGCAGTAGCAACACAACAACCTGAAAAAGAAAAAGAAATCAAACAAAATAAAACAACAATAAAACAATGAAACAATAACAATCACCTGAACAAATAACCTGATCATCATCATCATCATCATCATCAACATCATCAGTAGCAGCAGCACCAACAACAACATCCTGAAAAACAACAACCACAATGACCTGAACAAAGAACCTGAACAACAGCAACAGCAACAACAACAGCAGCAACAGCAACAACAACCTGAAAAACAACAAAGACCTGAACAAACCTGAACAATAGCAGCAGCAACAGCAACAACAACAACAGCAGCAACCTTGAAAACAACAGCAACAACAACTACCCGTACAAAGACCGTGAACTACAGCAACTGCAACAACAACAGCAGCAGCAGCAGCAGCAAAAAAAACACAACAACAGCATAATCACCATCATCATCAGTAGCAGCATCAGCAATAACAACAACCTGAACAAATAACCTGAACAGCAGCAACAGCAACAACAACAGCAACAGCAGCTGCAGCAACCTTAAAACAACAACAACAACAATGACCAGAACAAATAACCTGAACAGCAGCAACAGCAAAAACAACAGCAGCAAAAGCACCAAAAACAACAACATCATAATCAACAACAGCAACAACCTGAAAAACAACAACAAACAGCTGAACAATGAACCTGAACAATAGCAACAGCAGCAACCAAACAACAACAACAAAACTACAACAATGGCAATAACAACAACAACAATGATGTGACCATCAACAATACAGACATGAACAAAAGCAACAGCAGCATAATTATCATCATCATCATTAGTAGCAACAACAGCCTAAAAACAACAACAATGACCTCAACAAAGAACCTGAGCAACAGCAACATGAAAAACAACAACAATGACCTGAACAAAAACAGCAGCAGCAGCAGCAGCAACCTGAAAAACAACAACAACGAATTGAACAAAGAACCTGAACAACAGCAACCACAAAGGCAGCAGCAGAAGCAGCAGCAACAACAACAGCAGCAACAACAGCATAATCAGTAGCAATAACAGCAGCAGCAACACAACAACATGAGAAAGAAAAAGAAATCAAACAAAATAAAACAATAAAACAACAACAAAACAATTACAATCACCTGAACAAATAACCTGAACAATAGCATCATCATCATCAGCAGCAGCAGCAGCAGCAGCAACATCCTGAAAAACAACAACAACAATGACATGAACAAAGAACCTGAACAACAGCAACAGCAACAACAACAGCAGCAACAACTACCTGAAAAACAACAAAGACCTGAACAAAGAACCTGAACAATAGCAACAGCAGCAGCAACAAAACAACAACAACAAAACATCGGCAACAACAACAATGATATGAAAAACAACAACAACAATACAGACATGAACTAAAACAACAACAGCATAATCATCATCATCATCATCATCAGTAGCAGCAACAACAACCTGAAAACAACAACAATGGCCTGAACAAATAACCTGAACAGCAGCAGCAGCAACAACAACAGCAACAGTAGCAGTAGCAACCTTAAAACAACAACAACCTGAGAAACAACAACAATGACCTAAACAAACTTGAACAACAGAAACAGTAACAACAACAGCAGCAGCAACACAACAACCTGGAAAAGAAAAAGAAATCAAACAAAATAAAACAAAAACAAAACAATAACAAACACCTGAACAAATAACCTGAACAATACATCATCATCATCATCATCATCAGTAGCAGCAGCAGCAGCAACAACAACATCCTGAAAAACAACAACAATGACCTGAACAAAGAACCTGAACAACAGCAACAGCAACAACAACAGCAGCAACAGCAACAACAACCTGAAAAACAACAAAGACCTGAACAAACCTGAACAATTGCAGCAGCAACAGCAACAACAACAACAGCAGCAACCTTGAAAACAACAGCAACAACAACTACCCGTACAAAGACCCTGAACTACAGCAACTGCAACAACAACAGCAGCAGCAGCAGCAAAAAACACACAACAACAGCATAATCATCATCATCATGCAGCAGCAGCAACCTTAAAACAACAACAACAACAATGACCAGAACAAATAACCTGAACAGCAGCAACAGCAAAAACAACAGCAGCAGAAGCACCAAAAACAACAACATCATAATCAACAACAGCAACCTGAAAAACAACAACAAACAGCTGAACAATGAACCTGAACAGCAGCAACAAAACAACAACAAAACTACAACAATGGCAATAACAACAAAAACAACGATGTGAACATCAACAATACAGACATGAACAAAAGCAACAACAGCATAATTATCATCATCATCATCATTAGTAGCAACTACAACCTAAAAACAACAACAATGACCTCAACAAAGAACCTGAGCAACAGCAACATGAAAAACAACAACAACAATGACCTGAACAAAAACAGCAGCAGCAGCAGCAACAACCTGAAAAACAACAACAACGAATTGAACAAAGAACCTGAACAACAGCAACCACAAGGGCAGCAACAACAACAGCAGCAACAACAGCATAATCAGTAGCAATAACAGCAGCAGCAACACAACAACATGAAAAAGACAAAGAAATCAAACAAAATAAAACAATAAAAAAACAATACAAAAATAACAATCACCTGAACAAATAACCTGAACAATAGCATCATTATCTTCATCATCATCATCATCAGCAGCAGCAACATCCTGAAAAACAACAACAACAATGACCTGAACAAAGAACCTGAACAACAGCAACAGCAACAACAACAGCAGCAACAGCAACAACTATCTGAAAAACAACAAAGACCTGAACAAAGAACCTGAACAATAGCAACAGCAGCAGCAACAAAACAACAACAACAAAACATCGGCAACAACAACAATGATATGAACAACAACAACAATACAGACATGAACTACAACAACAACAGCATAATCATCATCATCATCATCATCAGTAGCAGCAACAACAACCTGAAAACAACAACAATGACCTGAACAAATAACCTGAACAGCAGCAGCAGCAGCAACAAAACAACAACAACAAAACAGCGGCAACAACAACAATGATATGAACAACAACAACAATACAGACATGAACTACAACAACAACAGCATAATCATCATCATCATCATCATCATCAGTAGCAGCAACAACAACCTGAAAACAACAACAATGACCTGAACAAATAACCTGAACAGCAGCAGCAGCAACAACAGCAACAGTAGCAGCAGCAACCTTAAAACAACAACAACCTGAGAAACAAGAACAATGACCTAAACAAACTTGAACAACAGAAACAGTAACAACAACAGCAGCAACAGCAACAACAACAAAGACCTGAACAAAGAACCTGAACAACAGCAACAACAACAGGAGCAACAGCAACAACAACCAAGACCTGAACAAACCTGAACAATAGCAGCAGCAGCAGCAGCAACAACAACAACAGCAGCAACCTGCAAGACAACAGCAACAACAACTACCCGTACAAAGACCCTGAACCACAGCAACTGCAACAACAGCAGCAGCAGCTGCAGGAGCAGCAAAAAAACCCCACAACAACAGCATAATCATCATCATCATTAGTAGCAGCAGCAGCATCAACCTGAACAAATAACCTGAACAGCAGCAGCAGCAACAACAACAGCAACAGCAGCAACCTTAAAACAACAACAACAACAATGACCAGAACAAATAACTTGAACAGCAGCAACAGCAAAAACAACACCAGCAGAAGCATCAAAAACAACAACATCATAATCAAAAACAGCAACAACAACCTGAAAAACAACAACAAATAGCTGAACAATGAACCTGAACAATAGCAACAGCAGCAACAAAACAACAACAACAAAACTACAACAATGGCAATAACAACAACAACAATGATATGAACATCAACAATACAGACATGAACAAAAGCAACAACAGCATAATTATCATCATCATCATTAGAAGCAACAATAACCTAAAAACAACAACAATGACCTCAACAAAGAACCTGAGCAGCAGCAACATAAAAAACAACAACAACAATGACCTGAACAAAAACAGCAGCAGCAGCAGCAACAACCTGAAAAACAACAACGAATTGAAGAAAGAACCTGAACAACAGCAACCACAAAGGCAGCAGCAGAAGCAGCAGCAACAACAACAGCAGCAACAACAGCATAATCAGTAGCAATAACAGCAGCAGCAACACAACAACATGAAAAAGAAAAAGAAATCAAAACAAAATAAAACAATAAAAAACAAAAAACAATAACAATCACCTGAACAAATAACCTGAACAATAGCATCATCATCATCAGCAGCAGCAGCATCATCATCATCATCATCATCATCAGCAGCAGCAGCAGCAGCAGCAGCAGCAACATCCTGAAAAACAACAACAACAATGACCTGAACAAAGAACCTGAACAACAGCAACAGCAACAACAGCAGCAATAGCAACAACTACCTGAAAAACAACAAAGACCTGAACAAAGAACCTGAACAATAGCAACAGCAGCAGCAACAAAACAACAACAACAAAATATCGGCAACAATGATATGAACAACAACAACAATACAGACATGAACTAAACAACAACAGTATAATCATCATTATCAGTAGCAGCAACAACAACCTGAAAACAACAACAATGACCTGAACAAATAACCTGAACAGCAGCAGCAGCAACAACAACAGCAACAGTAGCAGCAGCAACCTTAAAACAACAACAACCTGAGAAACAAGAACAATGACCTAAACAAACTTCAACAACAGAAACAGTAACAACAACAGCAGCAGCAACACAACAACCTGAAAAAGAAAAAGAAATCAAACAAAATAAAACAATAAAACAACAACAAAACAATAACAATCACCTGAACAAATAACCAGAACAATACATCATCATCATCATCATCATCATCATCATCATCATCATCATCATCATCATCATCAGTAGCAACAACATCCTGAAAAACAACAACAACAATGACCTGAACAAAGAACCTGAACAACAGCAACAGCAACAACAACAACAGCAACAGCAACAACAACCTGAAAAACAACAACGACCTAAACAAACCTGAACAATAGCAGCAGCAGCAGCAACAACAACAACAGCAGCAACCTGTAAAACAACAACAACAACAACTACCCGTACAAAGAACCTGAACTACAGCAACTGCAACAACAACAAAAGCAGCAGCAGCAGCAAAAAACACACAACAACAACAGAATAATCATCATCATCATCAGTAGCAGCAGCAGCAACAACAACAACCTTAAAATTAACAACACCAATATCCTGAACAAAGAACCTGAACAATAGCAACAGCAACAGCAGCAGCAACAACAACAACAACATCAGCAGCAGCAACAGCAGCATAATCAGTAGCAATAACAGCAGCAGCAACACAACAACCTGAAAAAGAAAAAGAAATCAAACAAAATAAAACAATAAAACAACAACAAAACAATAACAATCACCTGAACAAATAACCTGAACATCATCATCATCATCATCATCAGTAGCTGCAGCAGCAACAACAACATCCTGAAAAACAACAACAACAATGACCTGAACAAAGAACCTGAACAACAGCAACAGCAACAACAACAGCAGCAACAGCAACAACAACCTGAAAAACAACAAAGACCTGAACAAACCTGAACAATAGCAGCAGCAACAGCAACAACAACAACAGCAGCCACCTGGAAAACAACAACAACAACAACTACCCGTAAAAAGACCCTGAATTACAGCAACTGCAACAACAGCAGCAGCAGCAGCAGCAGCAGAAGCAAAAAAACACAACAACAGCATAATCATCATCATCATCAGCAACAACAACAACCTGAACAAATAACCCAAACAGCAGCAGCAGCAACAACAACAGCAACAGCAGCTGCAGCAGCAGCAACCTTAAAACAACAACAACAACAATGACCAGAACAAATAACCTGAACAGCAGAAGCACCAAAAACAACAACATCATAATCAACAACAGCAACAACAACCTGAAAAACAACAACAAACAGCTGAACAATGAACCTGAACAATAGCAACAGCAGCAACAAAACAACAACAACAAAACTACAACAATGGCAACAACAACAATGATGTGAACAACAACAATACAGACATGAACAAAAGCAACAACAGCATAATTATCATCATCATCATTAGTAGCAACAACAACCTAAAAACAACAACAATGACCTGAACAAAGAACTTGAGCAACAGCAACATGAAAAACAACAACAACGAATTGAACAAAGAACCTGAACAACAGCAACAACAAAGGCAGAAGCAGCAGCAACAACAACAGCAGCAACAACAGCATAATCAGTAGCAATAACAGCAGCAGCAACATAACATGAAAAAGAAAAAGAAATCAAACAATAACAATCACCTGAACAAATAACTTGAACAATAGCATCATCATCAGCAGCAGCAGCAGCAGCAGCAGCAGCAGCAGCAGCAACATCCTGAAAAACAACAACAATGATATGAACAACAATAACCACAATACAGACATGAACTACAACAACAACAGCATAATCATCATCATCATCATCAGTAGCAGCAACAACAACCTGAAAACAACAACAATGACCAGAACAAATAACATGAACAGCAGCAGAAGCAGCAACAACAGCAGCAGCAGCAGCAAAAAACACACAACAATAACAGCATAATCATCATCATCATCATCGGTAGCAGCAGCAGCAACAACAACAACCTTAAAACTAATAACACCAATATCCTGAACAAAGAACCTGAACAATAGAAACAGCAATAGCAACAGCAACAACAACAACAACATCAGCAGTATCAACAGCAGCATAATCAGTAGCAATAACAGCAGTAGCAACACAACAACCTGAAAAAGAAAAAGAAATCAAACACAATGAAACAATAAAACAATAACAATCACCTGAACAAATAACCTGATCATCATTATCATCATCATCATCATCATCATCATCATCAGTAGCAGCAGCAGCAGCAACAACAACATCCTGAAACACAACAGCAACAATGACCTGAACAACAGCAACAACAACAGCAGCAACAGCAACAACAACCTGAAAAACAACAAAGACCTGAACAAACCTAAACAATAGCAGCAGCAACAACAACAACAGCAGCTTGGAAAACAACAACAACAACAACTATTCGTACAAAGACCCTGAACAACAGCAACTGCAACAACAACAGCAGCAAAAAAAACACAACAACAGCATAATCATCATCATCATCATCATCAGTAGCAGCAGCAGCAACAACAACAACCTGAACAAATAACCTGAACAGCAGCAGCAGCAACAACAACAGCAACAGCAGCTGCAGCAGCAGCAACCTTAAAACAACAACAACAACAATGACCAGAACAAATAAGCTGAACAACAGCAACAGCAAAAACAACAGCAGCAGAAGTAGCAAAAACAACAACATCATAATCAACAACAGCAACAACAACCTGAAAAACTACAACAAACAGCTGAACAATAAACCTGAACAATAGCAACAGCAGCAACAAAACAACAACAACAAAACTACAGCAATGGCAACAACAGCAATACAGACATGAACAAAAGCAACAACAGCATAATTATCATCATCATCATTAGTAGCAACAACAACATAAAAACAACAACAATGACCTGAACAAAGAACCTGAGCAACAGCAACATGAAAAACAACAACAACA
>JAWPHD010007993.1:0-120887 GCA_037043455.1 Cyrtodaria siliqua | reverse complement strand
AGGGCCTTCATTTTCCATGCGATCTTTATGAAACTTTATTAGATTGTTAATATCAATGAAAGCTCGGTCAAGTTCGAAAACCAGCCAGATCAGACCAGTAACAGTGGAATTACGGCCCTTGATTTAGTTAAATGCTATATATATAGACGATAGGGTCTTTATCTTTCATCCGATCTTTAAGAAACTTTACCAGATTGTTAATATCAATGAAAGCTTGGACAAATTCGAAAACCATCCAGTTTGGACCATTTACACCGGAGTCATGGCCCTTGATTTTCTGAAATATGCTATATCTTGGCCTCATTAAGACGAAAGGGCCTTCATTTGGCCGGATTTCATTGAAACTTTGCAGGTATGATCAGTACCAAGCGTAGTTGTACATAGTCACCATGTTCCAGTTGAATGATTTTGGCGGAGTTAAAGGTTTTAATACACAAACTTTGTTCTGACTAGTTCTCCTGAACCCCTGGCTGGATTTAAACGAAGCTTTTTAGGGATGATCATTTCCATGTCTAGTTTTGCAAATCATTGCCATATTCCGGCTGAATGATTTTTTTGGCAGAATTATGGCCCTTTAAAGGTTTTAATACACAAACTTTGTCTGATCTACTTCTCCTGAACCCCTCGCCAGATTTCAATGAAACTTTGCAGGGATGATCAGCGCCAAGCCTAGTTGGGCATGTCATCGTCACGTTCTGGTTTACAGATATTTGGCAGAGTTATGGCCCTTTAAAGGATTTTGATACCACAGTTTTTTCCCGGGCTAGTTCTCCTGAACCCCTGGCTGGATATAGACGAAACTTGACAAGATAATCAGTATCAAGCCTAGTTGTGCATATCATCGCCATATTTGGGTTGAATGATTTTGGCGGAGTTATAGCCCTTTAAAAGTTTTAATACACAAACTTTGTCCAGATTAGTCTCTTCTGAACTCTTTGCCAAATTTCAGCGAATCTTGGCAAGAATGTTCAATACTAAGCCTAGTGGCACCTGTCATTGCCATGTTCTGGTTGAATGATTTATGGCCCCTTATACATAAACTTTATCTTGAGCCAGTAGAGCGTCCACAGGCCCTCTTGGGCCTCTTGTTCATGCGATCTTTATGAAACTTTATGAGATCGTTCCTATCAATGAAAGCTTGGTCAAGTTCGGAAACCAGCTAGATCGGACCAGTAACAGTGGGGTTATGGCCCTTGATTTAGTTAAAAATCCTATATTTTGCCTCAAGACGATAGGGCCTTCATCTTTCATCCGATCTTTAAGAAACATTACCAGATTGTTAATATCAATGAAAGCTTGGATGAGTTCGAAAACCATCCAGATTGGACCATTTACATCGGAGTCATGGCCCTTGATTTTCTGAAATATACTACATCTTGGCCTCATTAAGATGAAAGGGCCTTCATTTGACCGGATTTCATTGAAACTTTGCAGGGATGATCAGTACCAAGCCTAGTTGTACATAGTCGCCGTGTTCCAGTTGAATGATTTTGGCAGAGTTATAGTCCTTTAAAGGTTTTAATACACAAACGTTGTTCTGACTAGTTCTCCTGAACCCATGGCCGGATTAAACAAAACTTTTTAGGGATGATCTATTCTATATCTAGTTGTGCACATCATCGCCGTGTTCCGGTTGAATGATTTTTGGCGGAGTTGGGGCCCTTTAAAGGTTTTAATACACAAACTTTGTTCTGACTAGTTCTCCTGAATCTGGCCGGATTTAAACGAAGCTTTTTAGGGATGATCAATTCCATGTCTAGTTGTGCAAATCATTGGCATATTCCCTTTAAAGGTTTTAATACACAAACTTTGATCTACTTGTCCTGAACCCCTCGCCAGATTTCAATTAAACTTTGCAGGGATGATCAGCACCAATCCTAGCTGTGCATGTCATTGTCATGTTCCGGTTTACAGATATTTGGCAGAGTTATGGCCCTTTAAAGGATTTTTTTGATACCACAATTTTTTTCCGGTCTAGTTCTCTTGAACCCCTGGCTGGATATAGACGAAACTTGACAAGGATGATCAGTATCAAGCCTAGTTTTGCATATCATCGCCATATTTCGGTTCAATGATTTTTGGCAGAGTTGTGACCCTTTAAATGTTTTAATACACAAACTTTGTCCAGATGAATTTCTTCTGAACTCTTTGCCAGATTTCAGCGATCTTGGCGAGAACGATCAGTACTAAGCCTAGTTGCACCTGTCATTTCCATGTTCTGGTTGAATGATTTTTGAAAGACTTATGGCTCCTTATACATAAACTTTATTTTGAGCCAGTAGAGCGTCCGTCCACAGGCCCTCTTGGGCCTCTTGTTTTCAGTTATTGGAAGATGTGGTTTCTTTTCCATCACTTTGTTTCAATTATTGGAAGATGGATTTTCCTTTCCACCACTCTGTTTCAGTTATTAGAAGATGTACTTTCCTTTCCACCACTTTGTTTCAATTATGTGATTTTTTTCCCCCAGACTTAAATTGTTTCCATTATTCATTTATTGGAAAGTGTATTTTTAGTTCCCCCACTTTCTTTGTATTTAGTTAAAGTTTGACATTTAAGTTTATATGCCTAGTACCAACATAGATGGTACCTGTTGCAAGTATCATGCACACTTTTGAATAGATAAATTAATAAAGGGTGACGTCATTTAATGCTTCATTCATTAATTCTTACTCTGTGTAAATTAAAGATATTATTATCCCATAATTAAGATGTGGATATAAAGAAGTTGGCATGTGTGTTACCGGTATTTCTTGATGCAAATCAATGTTTTTGCAATGTATATCACTGTAATCTCATTTAATTCTACAAAATTGCTAATTCATCTCTGCAGGTTTCTAGAATAGTTTTGGCAATCTTGATAAATTGATTTGGTTTTATATAACTACCGCACTATCATCCTTAAAAACTTTATAATGGAGGATAATTTTTTTGAATGTTTCTTTAAAATGTGTAATAAATGATAGGATTTACATAAAACTTTGGGCGAGGAGAGTTGCAGTATATCAAATCAAATATCATCTTTTTTCGTAGGGGGTGGGGTGGGGGTGGTAGTACCAGTATATCAAATATGACATTTTATGATACCTCTGGTGAGAGGCTAAGGGAGGCACAGACATCTTTTTTTCGCCAATAACAGCCAATAACAACAAAACAAAATAACTCGCTCCCTGTCTATAATTGAGAATCAAGTCCAAATATGAGGTTTGTCCTACATAGTAAATCAAATACAACTACAACTATGAGGTTTGTCCTACATAGTAAATCAAATACAAATCCAAATACCAATATGAGGTTCGTCCTACATAGATAGTAAATCCAAATACAAATACAAATATGAGGTTCGTCCTACATAGTAAATCAAATACAAATACAACTATGAGGTTCGTCCTACATAGTAAATCAAATACAAATACAACTATGAGGTTCGTACTACATAGTAAATCAAATACAAATAAAACTATGAGGTTCGTCCTACATAGTAAATCAAATACAAATACAACTATGAGGTTCGTCCTACATAGTAAATCAAATACAAATACAACTATGAGGTTCGTCCTACATAGTAAATCAAATACAAATACAACTATGAGGTTCGTCCTACATAGTAAATCAAATACAAATACAACTATGAGGTTCGTCCTTCATAGTAAATCAAATACAAATACAACTATGAGGTTCGTCCTACATAGTAAATCAAATACAAATACAACTATGAGGTTCGTCCTACATAGTAAATCAAATACAAATACAACTATGAGGTTCGTCCTACATAGTAAATCAAATACAAATACAACTATGAGGTTCGTCCTACATAGTAAATCAAATACAAATCCAAATACCAATATGAGGTTCGTCCTACATAGTAAATCAAATACAATTCCAAATACAAATATGAGGTTCGTCCTACAAACGTGTAGCAAAATCCAGCTGGCTATCCAAGGTCATAAGGTACTCGACTTTTGCCATTATATATATTAAAGAGAATTCTTTTTTTCATAACTGTTTGAACATGATTATGTACACAGCCAGAGATTATCTCTATACAACAATGTTGATAGTTACATTGTATCAAAGGTTTAGATGGGAATGTAACTATTTACTTTACATCCCGACTATGATTCCTCCACTCCTGGGAATGTATGATGTATAGTGCATGCATGATATTTCATACAAGATAGTTCTGCAGTCCATGATTTTCACTGTAGAGATGTTATTTGTACCAGAATCATGCTGCATGTTGAACTATAGTTTCATTTGAATGGAGCTTTATTTTTTCCTCTTTTTGTGTTGCTGAATTCTTGTATATCTACGTGTGTCAGTACATGTATGTTGCTGTGTTAATACTAAGTATGAATGGTTGTGGGAACCAGGGCAACAATGGATTTTACTTCAAATTGTTGAATTCCTAGTGAAAACTAAATTTCGTTTACCTGGATACCGAGTATTAAAAATTATAAAAACAGATTTTCAATTTTCTGTAACTGAGTTGAAAAAGTGTATAATTAGACCGAACAGTCTTAATTTGTCTGCACACATAATATATTATTTATCTTATAATAGGAATCAATCAATTAAATTAAAGAAGTTCAGGAGACTATTATTATAGTTTCAAAGAAGAAAAGTAATAAAAACAGTTACACGTTCATATGTGTGTATTAAATGGAAATTTGGTACTGGTGGATGTCAGGCTTATGATAGGTTTTATATTCATTTGCACGTGAACTATGCAGCTGATGTGTAGAGGAGTTGGTGGCATGGGTAATGTATATAATGTATATATGATGCAAGACTTTACTGTTGAACATTACATACATTGTAACAGATTTGACCCATTTCCTGTGTTTCATAATTATAATTCATATACATGTACTCTTGTCTAATAAATAAATAAATTAAAAAATTAAACAAATACAACCGTCATATATGTATAACCTTACATGTGTTGAAAATGATGTAAAACAACATACGGAACGGTTACTCGTAGCTCAATTCAAAATGGCAAAAAGGATAATAATAGTAATGCAGATATATTTCACATTTATTTTGTTTACAAAGTGAACAACTGCATTTTTGCATCAAATGTATAGGTACTTGTTTGTTGGCTAACACGAGGTGCCCTATGTGAACTATTGATGAAGCCTTTAGTCTTTTAACTACAGCTAGTGGCGAGGTTGTCAAGTTCTAATACAATTTAAACAGAAGAAGTACCCAACTTATGCCGTGGTACGGCATCCGGCATACGTCTGTCTGTCTGTCCGTTCGTCAAATGTTTTTTTTGTAGCAACTACTCCTCTGACACTGCTGAATGGATTTTTATGAAACTTTACATGAATGTTTCCCATAATGTCTGGTTGATCCTAGCAAAAATTCACGTTGATGTGAATCCAAGATGGCCACCAAAGCTAAAAATAGATTTTTAAAAAATGAGTTCTTAGCGACTATACTTCTTGAAAACTATAAGTGATATTAATATGGGACTTTCTCTAAATGATGAGCATGACATGATGTTGGTCCTTGTCGAAAATCATTTTGATTCTACGGATTTTAATGAAACTTCAAAGGAATGTTGCCCTTGATGTCTAATTGATCCTAGCGTAAATTCAGTCACACATGGCTGCCATCGGCCATCTTTATTTAAATAGAGTTATATAGAATTCAGTCAAATATGGCTGCCATTGGCGATCTTTATTTAAATAGAGTTATAACTTATATAGAAAAAACGTGTGACTACTTCTCTGAAAGTGCTGGTCCTATTTCCATAAAACTTTAAAGGTTCCCATGGCTGATCTAGCTATCAAAATCTATCAGAAGAGCTTCAAGGTCTCTTGTTAGTTAAAGATTTATTCCTCCAATACCTACCAAACCAACCTTCCTTGTGAATAAACCAGAACCTGGTAGGCGAGACAGCCTGATGCGATGGCTTTGTTATGAATAAGAATAGCTCAAACTAAATTTGCTGCATATTACCTGGTCAGTATACTTGGTACTTGGACCATCAATGTTCAGGTTGCTATCAATCCACACACTGAAAATAAGTATATAGTAAAATAGTGCATCGATTTTATTTTGATATTTACCAGTATGCAAAATGTAGTATACTGCCAGGTATACAACTGGTATACTGTATTTTGGAAAAGCGTGGCTCACCACTTGGGGTTCGAATCCCACTGCGAGCTTGACTTGTCAAGTTGGAAAATGTTGATTCTTACGGATTGTGGGAGGTATATAGTTCTAGTTCTACCCAGGAAAAATGGGGTGGTCTACCTCAACCAAAAACAAAAGAAATTGATCCTCATATATGGCTTAACATGTGCTAAAATTGATGTAAAACACCATTAAAAACACCATTAAAAACACCATTAAAAACAACAACATATTGGTTAGCTATTACTAGTGAAACATACTCGTCACACAGGCTCACTTATAATCCTTGTTGGATCCCTATCCAGGTGTATTGGCATTCTTTCTATTTCTCAAACTCATTACAAAGCTGGCTTTGAGTTATCTACCCCCCAGGCATTTTCCCACTGTATAGTACAAATGGATTAACTCCAAAAGAACTAGTTAAACAAGGATCAAAGGCTGACTACTCACAAAGTGATATCATACAATTATTAATGACTCAACTTGATGAGACTGTATTAATTAGTCATTATTTGATTGTAGAGCAAAGTGTAGACCAGAAGATATTTCAATAATCGAAGGCTCATAGAGGATTTGAACCGTAATTCTTGTGTGCTAAGCAAGCATTCTGTTTCAAACGATACTGGCAGTTTGTTAGAAATGTACTTATCAACTATCTATTAAGGAAAACCAGCCTGTAGAGAACAAGAAAATTATATAGGGAGAGAGTACCGAGGCCATGGCCGAGGAAGCATTTCTGTCGCCGAGGGGTTCACAACATTGTGTTGTAACCCTTCTCACCTCTCACCACTGCGAGTTTGAAGAATCCCTCTGGGATCTCGACTTGTAAGTGAGGAAGTGTCAATTCTTACAAAAGGCAGGAGATGTACAGTACTGGTTCTACGCAGAAAAAGGTAGTGATCTTCCTCCACTACCAAGAAAATATCGTCCGTCATAATTATATAACCTTACATGTGTTGAAAATGACATAAACCACCATACAAACATAGATCCCACAAACACATTGGGACGTAAAACTCCATATGGGACAGCCTGGTATACATTATACATTATCATCCACTGGACTAGTAGACGAAGATGTGGCAGTTGAGCAACTTGCTCATGACTACAATACCACCATTGGTATAATTTACCCAATGTCAGTGACATCACATTAGAGCTTTCTGACAATATGTGACATTGTGGGCTGTGAGTTATGGTATTGAATGTGCATTCATGCCTATTGTGGCTGTGAGTTATGATATAGAATGTGCATTCATGCCTATTGTGGCTGTGAGTTATGATATTGAATGTGCATTCATGCCTATTGTGGCTGTGAGTTATGATATTGAATGTGCATTCATGCCTATTATTATTAAATTGATTAAACTCAGTAAAAATGATGTGATGCACGACAAGTATTCGCATCATATTATAATTTTCTGCAAAGTCATTTAATAAATTCAGTGATAAATGAGCAGTCGCAAAAGATTCTCTGTATATACATATATATGCAGTTAGTGTTGATTTACATGCATATCTTTCAAGAGCATTTACAAATGTACATTTATATAGGAATGCTTATGTATTTTCAGAGGGCATGTCAGAGCTACAGGCCACTCTGGAGTTCTCCGTGGAGCTGAACAAGTTCTACAATGTGGATCTATTCCAGAGAGGGTATGTTTAGCTTTTATCACTTTATTTACAGATATTGAAATGTCTCCTACATCTGTGGGATATACGAGTCCATGTATACAGCTTTTACAAATACAGATTATGGCGGTATTGTCATCTTGATGTTGACTAAACTCATGAGAGACCAATAACCCTTTAATATGGCTAGTTTGCTATTTTAATTTGATAAGAAGCAATATTACATTTCCAATAAACTCTACTTGGACACATTAGGCCTTAACACGTTTTCTGGCAGTATCTGGTAAGGTCATGTATTTGTGTCACCTGGTAGCTAGGCACATACAGTTGCTGCCACGCGGATTGAGACTAATCCCACTCATCGCGGCGATTTTATCTCAACGCGGACACACTGATTTTGTCCCCGCGATCCGTGGACAGCCCGCTCATCTCAGGGATAATATATTTTTTCCCAGCGACACAATCACCGCTATTCGCGGTGATCTGTTTTGATTTGCACACCGCTTTACCCGGTGTGAAATCGCAGGCCATCGCCGCGATTTATCTTCAGTATCAATGTACAATTGTGCAGTCAATTTAATGCATTATTATTCAATAACTATTAAAAACCCGAAGCAGAAGACAATTTTATTTTTGTTTTCGGAAAATTCAAATGCCCAGATATGTATACTGGGTCACGATAGTTATATGGCGGTTCCTATTACCGACTTCGCGGTGACTGAACATAAAATTCAAATCTTATACTGGAAATTAGAATTATATTTTTTTAATTAATCGTTATTTTAACATATTTTACTATTCTGCTGTTGGTTATTAATACATCGATGGGTTCTTTAGTCAGAAATAATCCGAAAAATTGTAAAGAATTCCGGGTCATAAACCCGTTATTAGTGCCGCCTTGTTAATAGGTAAACACATCGCAAAGGATTGTGGGTAGCCAATTTATGTCCGGTGAAGAGAAATGTGACTTTTGGAAAACGAAAAACACACGTTATTAAATGCATTAAAAGTTTCAAATACCTATTGCTTCCAAATTGTTCATTGTATTTATCATTTTTATTACATTTTTCATTGATCCGTGCTCTAATTTCCCCCGCGTTCCCCCGCGAATCTATCAAGGAGAATCGCGGTGATTTCTTTCTTTCGAGACTGGATTTTGCAATCGCGGCGATTTTTACAGTCGCGGGGAATCCCCGCGATAATTCCCCGCGATATTTCGGGTGACAATCCGCGGTAAGATCGCGGGGATTTGTGACTGATTGAAAAACGGCCGCGGGGATGCTGCGAAAAAGTCATAATCCGCGTGGCAGCAACTGTACTAATAAAGGGATCTCTTTGTTGTTGTCTGTTACACTTTAACCTGTAACCTAACCTTGGCCATAACTTAAAATATTTGACCTGTGTTCATAAAACTACACACATCTTCATCTTACCTCAAGGAATGCTGTTATACATGTCCAATAACTCTGACTTTTGACAGAATTATGCCCCTTTTTAGCCTTTTTTTTTAAAGAGAAAAACAGCTTATAGATTGGCGTAAACGGCGGGCGGTCGTCAACATTTTGTGTTTTATATATCTCAGCATTATACCATGTCCGATCTTCATCAAACTTTAACAGCACCTTTCTCTCATCAAGCACTGATCATACCCATAGCTTACTGTGACCTACATTGTCCAAAATATGCAAAATATGCGTAACGTTAACCTTTTCTCTCATCAAGCACTGACCATACCCTGAAAACTAGGTCACTGTGACCTACTTACTCCAATATATGCGTTACGTTAACCTTTTTGTTTAAGTTTGGGGCGGGGGTATTAAGTTTTTGTTATATATATCTCAGTATTACCATGTCCGATCTTCATCAAACTTTAACAACACCTTCCTGTCATCAAGCACTGACCATACCCTGAAAACTGTGTCATTGTGACCTACTTTCTCCAAAATATGCATTACCTTAATCTTTTTGTTTAAGTTTGGGTAGGGGGGGTTAAGTTTTTGTTATATCTCAGCATTACCATGTCCGTTCTTATTCAAACTTTAACATCACCTTCCTCTCATCAGGCACTGACCATACCCTGAAAACTAGGTCACTATGACCGACTTTCTCCAAAATATATGTTATGTTATCCATTTTAACTTTGTTATACGGGCATCAACTTCTTTTTTTATATCACGGCATTGCCATGTGCAAGTATTATAACACTTGGACAGTAAGTTGCCAAACATCATCCTCCCACTCCCAAAAAAAACAATCTAGAAAAGCTCTATTAAATAGTTTCACCAAACACACACGCACTCATCTTTCACATTTTGGAAAACCCAGCTTTCTCTCTTGTCATAAAACTTTAACCTGTAACCTAACCAAACTCAAAATTGGTCAGAACTTAAAAAGTATTTGACCTATTTCATGAAACTTCACACACATTTTCATCATTCTCCAGAAAATGTTGTAATGCATTTCCAATAACTCTTTACTTTCATTTCGGTTATGCCCATTTTTTTTTATAAAACTTTAACCTGCATCCTAACCTGACTTATAATACTTGGCAAAATATTGACCTATGGTTCTAAAACTGAATACAGTTTTTCTATCAATTATTCAATGCCATTGACATGTCCATGAAATCTCACTTTCATTGTGGCAGAGTTATGTCCCTTTTCATAAAACTTACCTAGCTTACTTGACAAAATATAGACCTATGGTCATGAAGCTGTATGCAGTTCTTCTCTATCAATTATTCAATTTAGAGTTATGTCACTTTTCATAAATCTTAAACCATTTTTAGCTCTACTGGCCTAAGGCCAGCTGAGCTTATGGGATGATTTTTAGCTCTACTGGCCTAAGGCCAGCTGAGCTTATGGGATAACTTTTGCCTTGCGAACACTCTAGGGCCTACATTATTTATCGGATCTTTACGGAACTTTGGCAGTGTCTTTATATCAATGAAAGCTTGGACAAGTTCGAAAACCAGCCAAATCGGATAAGTAACATGGGAGTTATGGCCCTTGTTTTTTCTGGAAAATGTGATTTTCTGCCTTGTGAACACTAACAACTTCATTTATTATTTGATCTTTACCAAACTTGCACAGATTGTTAATATCAATGAAAGCTCAGGCAAGTTTGAAAACCAGCCAAATTGGGTCAATGACACTGGAGTTATGGCCCTTGTTTTTCTGAAAAATGCAATTTTCTGCCTTGTGAACACTAGCACCTTCATTTGTTATTTGATCTTTACCAAACTGGCTCGAATTTTTATTACCAATGAAAGCTTGGACGCGTTTGAAAACCAGCTAAATTGGGTCAGTAACACCAGAGTTGTGGCCCTTTTTTCTGAAAAGAGCCATATTAAGCCTTGTGAACTCTAGCACCTTCATTTATTATTTGATCTTTACCAAACTTGCACAGATTGTTAATATCAATGAAAGCTTGGATGTGTTTGAAAACCAGCCAAATCGGATCCATAACTCCGGAGTAATGGCCCTTGTTTTTTTCCTGAAAAATTACACTTTCTGCCTTTTGAACACTAGCACCTTCATTTGTTATTTGATCTTTACCAAACTGGCTCGGATTTTTATTACCAATGAAAGCTTGGACACGTTTGAAAACCAGCTAAATTGGGTCAGTAACACCAGAGTTATGGCCCTTTTTTCTGAAAAGAGCCATATTAAGCCTTGTGAACTCTAGCACCTTCATTTATTATTTGATCTTTACCAAACTTGCACAGATTGTTAATATCAATGAAGGCTTGGACATGTTTGAAAACCAGCCAAATCGGATCCGTAACTCCGGAGTAATGGCCCTTGTTTTTTCCTGGAAAATTACACTTTCTGCCTTGTGAAAACTCTAGCACCTTCATTTATTATTTGATCTTTACCAAATTTGCACAGATTATAAATATTAATGAAAGCTTGGGCAAGTTCAAAAACCAGCTAAATTGGTTAAGTAACACCAGAGTTATGGCCCTTGTTTTTTCTGAAAAATGCCATTTTCTACCTTGTATACTCTCTAGCACCTTAATTTATTATTTGATCTTTACCAAACTTACACTGATTGTTATTATCGATGAAAACTCGGACAAGTTCAAAACCTTGCCAAATTGAATGACTAACAGCAGAGTTATGGCCCTTGATTTGCTGATTTGCAAAATTCTGCCTTGTGAACACTAGCACCTTCATTTATTTACCAAACTTATACAGATTGTTAAAATCAATGTAGGCTCAGACAAGTTTGGAAATGAGCCAAATTTTAACAGTAACACCAGAGTTACGGCCGTTGGTTTAGTTCATTAAGATGATAGGGCTTTCATTTGGACAGTTTTGATGAAACTTTACAGGGATGATCAGTACCAAATCTAGTTATGTATATCATCACCATGTTCCAGTTGAATGATTTTTGACAGAGTTATGGCCCTTTAAAAGTTTTAATACACAGACTTTGTCCGGACTTTTTTTCCTGAACCCTTAGACGGAGTTCAGCAAAACTTTGCAGGGATGATCAGTACCAGGCCTAGTGGTGCATTTCACCACTGTGTTCTGCTTGAGTGATTTTTGGCTGAGTTATGGCCCTTTAAAAGTTTTACTACACAAGCTTTATCTGGACTATTTCTTTTGAACCCTTGGCTGGATTTCAACGAAACTTTGCAGGGATGATCAGTACTACCAAGCCTAGTTATGCATGTCATCGCCATATGGCTTGGAGTTATTGCCCTTCAAAGGTTTTAATACACACATTTTGTCCGGACTACGTTCTCCTGAACCCCTGACCGGATTTCATTGAAACTTTGCAGGGATGATCAGTACCAGGGCTAGTTGTGCATGTCATCGCCTTGTTCCAGTTGATTGATTTTTGTGGAGTTAATACCCTTTAAAGGTTTTGATACACAAACTTTATCCAGACTTAAGTCTAATCTGAACTCCGGGAAGAATTTCAACGAATTTTGGCAGGTGATGAGTACCAAGCCTAGTTGCGACTACTATCGCTGTGTTCTGAATGAGTTATGGCCTAATATAAAAAAATTATCCAGAAAAGTTTTCCTGAACCACTGGCTGGATTTCATTGGAATGGCCAGTACCAAACCTAGTTGCGCATGCTGTTGTTGTGTTCTCCATCAAAGACTCCATATAGCCAGTAGAGCAATACAGGAGCCAGTAGAGCAATACAGGCCCTCTTGGGCCTTTTGTTAAAAAATCTGCTCCATAATTCATGAAGGATTGCACCCTTGTCTTCCAACTTTATAGTTAGATAGTCCTTGCTGGAATAAACACCCTTCTAGTTTACCAAAACTTTTTTTAAAAACATTAATCATCGTTCTGTACTGTTTCAGTGAACCTGCTCTACATTCTGTAAACATTTTTTCCCCTTCAAAACAGCAAATTTCTCAAAAAGCTACAGTGAACAAAATCAAAAAAACAACAAAAAAACATTTTGTTCTGTTAAATGCAAAATATATTAAATGCTGAAGAGCAAACCATCAATATTATTGACTTGATACATCATTTGATTTATTAAAAAGCATTAATTTGTTATTAAAACAGAGTTTTTATAGAAAAACTTATTTCTTGTTAATATTCAGATAATTGAAAGTGGGCTGTGCATGGTTAGGCCTAATAAAAAAACATGTGTGTTTCCGGTTTCCCGACCGACCCTACTTTATCACCGCCGACCCTAAATATTTTTAGCGAAAAAAAAAAATAAAAAAAAAATATTTTTTTTTTTATTCAAATGATAATTTTATTAGCCAGAGTTGTTAAGCATCTAATCTGGATTGCAAAGGTTATCAAAAAGTTGCCTTAGTACAAAAATAGCATAATATATGCGAACAATATATATAAAAAAAATATCTAAAAAAAAAACTTTTTCCTACCTACCTACCCTAACTTTTTGACAGGGTGAAACCAGAAACACACAAGTTTTTTTTTTAGGCCTTATTGCCCAAACATGTATAGATTTTACGATTGCTAAGTGTCCCTCTAAGAATTGAATTGAGTTTTAAGGCGCACCAACACATAAAAGGTTATATGGCGCCTAACAGGAATGAACAAGCCAGGCTCATTCTCCATGTACATCGAGATTAAATATGGAGAACGGGCCTAGAACCTTCTCACCCTGAACTGCAGAGTTGCTGCAAGTTCTATTGTAGAAACTCCATTTACGTTGGAGCCACATACGTTATTGTTTTTCTGCCACTGCTCTAGTGATATGAGCGAGATAGCACCTGAAACAATGCAGGGGTCATGATGAAGACCTTTAATGAGCATGAACAAAAAGTGATAAAATGAACATGAAATTAAATTGCTCTACCCCTCTGCCTTTCCCTCCAATGGGATCTGCAGTGGCCCTATTCTTTGCCCCTTAACCAAATGGGGCCCCCTAGAACCACATTCACATTAACCATCAAGTGATAGAGGTGTTGCATTGTTTTCAGGAACAGAATAATCTGTAATAATGCCTGGCATCTTCCTTGGTTTAAAAATTGGCACCACTTTTAACATACTTGGTACATGGTGGTATGTTTAGACAGGCAGTAAAAGTCTCATATCTACAGATGTTCTTACTTCAAATATAATATTTTCTGCTATTAGTTTTAATTTAATGGAACCAAGCTGATGTTTCTTACTTTATGGTTACATTCCTAATTCATTATGTCACTTTGTGTGAGTGAATTACAAGTATTTCTGACTTGAGTTCATACTTTTACATAGACGTCTATAGAGAAGAGGTGTGATCAGGAGTGGAGCAATAGATTAAATCGTCAAAACAAATGTACAAGATCAATTTATTCATTCAGTATAGACTTGTCTAATGTTTGTAATCAGTGAGCAAAGAAAAACCGTATGCCCTCGTATAAATGCTCCCTTACTAATAAACACTCCAATGGTCTCCTTTATGGTCTCAAATAAACGTAAAAAAGTAAGTATTTTTATTACATAATCATGAGCTGATGGTTTAGAGAAAATACACTTGCCAGTAGCCTGACCTTTTTTTTTTTGGGCTCGAAATTTAGATTAATAAATCCCTCCCTTTTGTAACTACAATGTCACCAGGGCCTTTATACAGGATTATACGATAAGGACTGCTGAGCTCAACTACTTCCAGTGGTTGTGATGCAGGGATGGTTGTGTGACAGAGAGAAAAGTGAACAAAAAGGGAGATATCGATCAATTTGTTATATTGCATATTTGATATTTATATTTTTGCATAATATTTAGGTGGGTATTGGAATGTGTCCATTCAATAT
Source organism: Cyrtodaria siliqua (assembly GCA_037043455.1). Taxonomy (NCBI): domain Eukaryota; kingdom Metazoa; phylum Mollusca; class Bivalvia; order Adapedonta; family Hiatellidae; genus Cyrtodaria; species Cyrtodaria siliqua. The sequence goes on along the minus strand of JAWPHD010007993.1, from coordinate 105,871 downwards.
GGCGATAGGGGAATTTTCTTTATGTCTGAAAGGAATGTTTAATGGTACCTTTCGTCTTTTACCCTTCTGTCTAATTATTCTATTGAAAAATAGGTAACTAGGTATTAAAAGTTTGTTTGTTTGTTTTACGTCATTTTCAACACATGTCAGGTTATATATGACGGTCGATTTTTTGTGGTTGAGGCAGACCACCCACTTTTCATTGGTAGAACAGTACAGTACACCTCCTGCCCTCCGTAAGAATCGACACTCCCAGTGAGATTCGAACCCGCAGTGGTGAAGGGCGAGAAGGTTTACAATGCAACGTCGTTAACCACTCGGCCACGGAGACCTAGAACTACCCCCAATTGTTCTCCCTGTATTGTTACAGGTTCTACCAGATCCGGACAGCCATCAAGACGCCCCCTAAGGTGCCGTCCAAGATTGAGATCACATTGCAGAAATCTCAGGGTAAGCTTTGCACTCATCTTGTGTTTGTAGCAACTAATGACGAAAACAATATTGCTCAAACATATGTTCCTAGCTTTATTTAGAAGACAAAACAATTTATTTGTGTACACTTAATTGTAATTGTGCATTTCTCAAATTGTCTTATAAAAACTTTCTTGTAAAAATTGTCTTGTGCAGTCTAATAATTGAATGTAGGAAAAAGTCAGCATGGGTCAGTTTGTTTTCTAGATGGTATTTACATGTCGAAATACTGCATGTTCACACTGCATATATTTACTGTATATTCTTTATATTTGTGTTCTTTTCATGTTTTAGTGTATGATTATTGGCATGTGTTGCTCAGCTATAATAAATATGTTGACAGCCTGTAAGACAATTTTGCAATGCTTTAATTCTATACTAAAAGGTAAAAGAAACGCATAATCCAAAAATTGCCTATACTACACTATTATATACACCTAATTCTACGTAATATTCCAAATATATCTCTTCGTTTTGTACAAAAAGGGGCTGCAACTAATTACAGAAAGGACAACTCTGTCATGTAGTTGACCTTTTAATCAAAGTATACTTTGTTACACGAACTTCACGAATGTTGAAGTTTCGCTTGAAAAAGACAAGCCATTTCAGCATTATGTTTAATGTTAAAAGATTGCAATGTTTAAAGCCTAAGTTTGCTCACCTGCTTGAGCCAAATGCGCATTCTGTCGATAATGAAACTTTAAAGGGGTAATGATTGGCATGTTTGGTGTTGTTTAAACCTTCTTTCCAGAAGGACAGGCCTAACATTCGCCCTGTACCATTCAATTAGCAGTAGCATATTAAACATGCAATATATAGGGGAAATACCCATTATGCGTTTCTTTTTCCTTTCAGTATAGATTTTGCTATTATTTTACCAATTAACTTGATAGAAATGCTCACCTTGATAGAAATGCTCACATTTCCAGACCGTGTGGAAAGGCAGTTGGAGCAGAGAGGTAAAGGTGTGAATGAGTGTGAATGCATTTTGGATTTCAGTGCTTTGGGTTTTTATCACATGTTGTTTTAACATCTCCTCTGCATATTATTTAAACCTTCTTAAAGAGGGAGAGAGAGAGAGAAAGGTAAAGGTTTCAGAGAAATCTAGGATCGCCCTACTCATACTATAAAGTCAGATTCGTCTGCTTATTTCACATAACTTGAGGTAGATTGCAATATGGAGAACCCAGCCGTGGGAACCTGAGGGTAGATTCCAGTTCCATTGCAATATGGAGAACCCAGCAGTGGGAACCTGAGGGTAGACTCCAGTTCCATTACAATATGGAGAACCCAGCCGTGGGAACCTGAGGGTAGACTCCAGTTCCATTACAATATGGAGAACCCAGCCGTGGGAACCTGAGGGTAGACTCCAGTTCCATTGCAATATGGAGAACCCAGCCGTGGGAACCTGAGGGTAGACTCCAGTTCCATTGCAATATGGAGAACCCAGCCGTGGGAACCTGAGGGTAGACTCCAGTTCCATTGCAATATGGAGAACCCAGCCGTGGGAACCTGAGGGTAGACTCCAGTTCCATTGCAATATGGAGAACCCAGCCGTGGGAACCTGAGGGTAGACTCATGTTCCATTGCAATATGGAGAACCCAGCCGTGGGAATTAACAGACACAAAAGTCACAAAAGCAGTGTTCAGTTACAACTGCGAGGCAAGCATGGAAACATCTAGATTCCCATGTCATCATTTATAGACTTCAGAAGCATGATATGTTCACTAAATACACCACCCAAAATAATTTTGTAAATTTTCAAATATCAATCAATTTTTCATGTTTTACGTTTCATTCAGGTATAAACATCACCTTACAACCCAGTATGTGGTAGACAATGAGAAGCTCATGAATATAATAGAAACAGCAGGCACATTCACTTTATCTAGTAATATTTGCAGTATTCACATTTCTGTATGAATCATTTTCTATTAATATTTTTTCTCCAAAAAACAACACACAAAAAAACAGAATATATACATATATATTATATTGACGGCTTTTTGGGCTGTTTTTATAGACGTTATTGGGTCATATTCCCAATGACAAAACATATATTTTTTTCCCAATTTTGAGAAGAAAATTTCCAATTGAAAGAAGAAAAAGCAAGAACACTGAAAAGTAGCAAAAATGTGACAAGTATTGAATATGAAATGCTTTTAAATGCCTCTGTTGATCTTGTTGTACTGTAAACAGTATGAAAGATAAATGTTTCACTGTTTTGTTTCCAGTTTTATGAAAAATCGTGCTAAAATTCCCAGTTTTGAGGGTATGGGTTATGTTCCCAAAATGTAGAAAAAAAGCACTGATTGAAAGTGAAGTGGGGGCTATGTAGGAATGACGCTGTCCGTAACGTCCCGTTTCGTAGCACATTTTTGTCCCATCGCGTTTACGACACATATTTATTACTTGCATTACTCGAAAAAATTTGAATGTGTTTTTCCCAAACTTTGTTACACATAACTGATCAAAAATCGGAGGTATTCATCACCTTCAGTGATAGTTCTAGTTCATTCCAGCTTTATTTCCAGAAATTATATAGAATAACTATACAGCAACTAGAAGTAACATTTATTTCAGCATTTATGCATCATCATATGGTCATTATAAAACTTGTATTTCAATTTATTACATACCGTACTATAAATAGTAACATATTTTAGTAGAAAAACAATGATTATCAGTCCTTTTTCAAAATCAGTAATCGGCACACTGTGCCACTATGGATTATGGAAAATCAGCACAGTAGCAACAGACTGTTCGCACGCGAAGACGTCGACGTCATCAAGCAACACGACATCAACGTCGTCAAGCAACAAAACGTCATAATAGAAGCTATAGAGCAGACGTTGAAATCTCAACTGCAATTTTCACTGCCCAGGAAATATTGATTTGGAGATAAATCATTGTGACACGTGTTTTTTTTAAAAAAAGATAAGAGGCAGAAAACTGGTTTAAAGTAATTTATTAATATAACAATTCCTTTATTTGCAAAGCAACTGTTTGCATCTTTAGACTAGATCTACTTTTATGTTTAAATCATAGCATTTTGTTCTTGCTCTTCTTCTCCATTTATATATAGTAAGGTATGTAATAAAAAGGTAAATATACGGCCGTGGTGTGCCTTTTGTCGATAATGGCACACTAGTGCATGGCTCTCAGGCTAAAGCCCTCGGCCATTATCTAAATAATGCGTGTTGATATACAGCCATGTAGGCCATGTAGGCTAAAGCTGCGCATCTGCTTATCCTACGCATCTACGTTCTTATCTCAAATCAACCACAAAAAAGGTTGATAGACTTTGGGGGTAAAAAAACTGATAAAACTAAAACAGTTACGAAGGTAACTGTAAAATATGTGACTTTATTAAAATGCTGACCACAAACCTCAAAAATTGCCAATCAGATCGATTTAAAGGGTCAAAATGTACGGTATTTGAAAAAATACTACATGTATGTCCAGTTGGTATAAACAGCTTCTGAAAAATAAATTAAATATGGGATAGAATTTTGTTTAGGTGAAAAGCAAGGGCAGAACATTTTCAATTTCAAACAACACAGTGACACTGGTAGTGTTGTTTAGCTACAAATTCTGACATTAATGTCAATGAATATTTGTTTGAACCAGTACACTTTACTTGGCAGTGGTATATAAACACAATCTTTTTATACCAGTTTTAGACCTTAGGTGTGCAGAATTACCCTCCTGCACTGGAAGTATTGTGTTCACACCTTGTCACCCCACCTTGCACCCCACCTCGCACCCCATCTCACACCTCACCTCACACCTCACCTCACACTGGGTTTAAATGAATCAGTTATGTCTGGATCCAATTATTCTGTTTCATTAGAGATGGTCAGCATCCAATAAATACTATTCATTTCTGGAGTGTTGACCATTGTTTGGTATTGTTACCTGTGATTATGGTGATAGTAAGAGCGACTGTTTAGAAATCTCTTTTAGTGAAGCTAGTATACATACACCGCTGCATGTCCTCAGGTATATTCCTGCTTAGGCAAAAAAAATAGGTGTGTTTCCTATTGCATGCTCTGAAAAAATAGGGTAGGTCCGTAGGCATTTTCTTTGTTATTTTGCTTTTTAAAAAAAAAAATATTTGGAGCAAGATATTGTGAGATGCTACATGTATTTATCTCATAAACCCCAATACAAGTTGATGATACAACTGAAAGTTTCTCTGTGATGTCAGTTTACCCCGATATATTGTGATAAATCATTGTTCAGAACAAATTTAATTATTTATTTTTTTTATTTTTTTTTTCATAAAAAGTTTAGGGTCGGTCCCTTAAAAATAGGGTCGGTTAGGCCACCGGAAACACAGGTTTTTTTTTTTTGGCCTTATGGTATTTCAAAATGGACTGAGTCGCACAGCTGAGCAGTTTGACCTGTTTTCAGGTAACAACTACCGGTATAATAGTAAAAATTGTACCTGCATTGCTTTATATCTTTATATGCTAAAAAAGGAATGTTAAAAAATTATTAAATCGGTAATGAAACTTACTAGTCCATGTCAGATACTTCAATTACAACTGTTATATCAGGTGATGAAGATGAGATTCCAGCGCACGTGATCAGTGACATGGCCGTGAGTCGCACGTTCCAGATCCTGTATCGTAATGAGGACATCACCATCAATGATGTGATTCTCTACAGGTTCCATACCCTCATTAACAGCACCCACGTGAGAAACTACTTTATTACATTTGTATGGGTGAAAGATTGGAATTTCTCAATGAAAGAATATTCATAATCGCTAAATATTAATAACTAACTCCGAACACAAAAATAACTAACTGCGACGTTGAGTTATGACGTCAATAACGTGTTGGTGACGTCGACGTTATTCGCCGATAACGCTAAATAAAGCAAATAATTATGGTTAAAGTCATACATAATCTAATTAAAATGTAATAAATAGATTATTTAACTGTTGTGATCGTTTATAGGGAAATCCTTCGCTCGATGGTAGGCGTGTGTTTTTTTTTCACTCACTTGCTTATGCTCGTTCGTGAAAAGAACCACACGCCTATCATCTCGTGAAGGATTTCCCTATAATCGATCCCAGCAGTTAAATAATCTCTATCTCTTTCACCCACTTAACAGTGTATTTTTTGAAAGTTAACCATTCTGTAGACAGTAATGTAGAAGAAAAAAAATCAGTTAAAAATATTGGAAGTAAAGAGAAGTCTTTCACAATAAATCAAATCATGGGTGTAGGATGTTGATAATAAATTGCCAGTCTCCCAGGAGCACATTAATTATACAAGAAATTTGAAAAATGCAAATTTTAGAAAATTTATTATGATATTCATCATGCATATTTTGTCTGCAGTAATCTATGTATTTCTGTTAATGAAAAATCACCTTGGCAAATGTTTATAAATATCTGGTAAAGCATGTTTGATCCATGTTATTAACCAGGTTTTTCAACAGAAACTTGGTTATTAGATTAGGGTTTGTAGTATTGTGGGCGGGCAGGTGACGGGCCCCGTGGATGGCAGTCAAACTCGGCAATAACTTTTGTCAGGAATGAGATATTGAAACAACACTTGGTCTGTAGGTAGCTTCTATAGAAAGGATGCTTAGGATTGCGTTTGAGGTCACAGGGGTTAAGATCTAAGTCACTGTAACTGAAATTATAAAAACGGTTTCCAGAAAATAACTTTGCTTCGGAATGGAATATGCGTACACAACTTGTGTAGTGTGTAGTTAGGTTATAAAAAAAGTAAGCTTGGGATTGTATTTGAGGTCACTGGTTCAAGGTCAAGATCACTGTTACTGAAAATAGAAAAATGGTTCCCTGGCAATAACTTACGTGAGGAATGAGATATTGGAACTTACCATAGTGTGTAGGTAGTTTATATGGAAAGGAAGCTTGAGAATGCATTTGAGGTCACTGGGTTAATGTCAGTGTTGTTATTATAAGAAAAAATTGAAAGATGGTTTCCGGGCACAGGACTTTTTTCCCTTCATAAACCGGGGCCAAATACAACAGGGCCGATATTCGGCCCCTTCCCCTAGTAAAACAGACTACTTTAATTTCCCCCTTTGACTGAAAAAAATACCCTAAAAAAAAATGTCTTTTGCATATTTGCGCACCAGGGTTCTCCCCAGCACCTTTAAGCACTGCGATGCTTGAAATTCAAAATCCCTATTAGCACTGCCCTTTAAATTAGCGTGGTCCTTTAAATTCCAAGCGCGGTACTTAGATTTTGCTTATTTGTATTTGAATAACCTTACACAGTCCTTCTATCGGTGTCACTCACCAGATTGTGTGAAATACACCTCAACTAACAAGTTTTTACTGTCATTTTCGCCTCTGGGGTAGAGAGCAATCAAGTCAGCGACCTTCCAACCATCACCTTGCCGAAAAATATCTAGGTCATGTGGACTTTTGACCAATCAAATACAGGAAAAAAGCACTAATGTACATATTTATTGACACCACGTGAGGTTATTATTTTTTTTACGTCAACTGTAAATCATAACAATATGCGAGAAAAATGTGAGCGTTTTAAATAAAGTTTTTTAACTCTAAGCACTCGTTTATTAACGTGATTTGATTAATTATGAGATTAAACGTTTATGGATATGTATCTTTCACAAAAACTTAGCAATATCTTCTTTTTTTTCGTTATGTCACCTGGTTTCCGCGATTCCAAAAAGAATGCAAGAAAAGATATTTGTTTAGTTCTGAATATAATTATAGGTCTTACACTACTGGTAAAACAATAAACAGTAAGACCAAGTGGACTTAAATGTGGGGCAAGTGAGTTTTTGGGCAGGGCAATTTCCTTTTGAAAATACACTTGCCCTGAGGGTGGGAAAGCGGATTTTTTTTTTCTTTTCCAAAACCCTGATTTGAAACAGCTAAAGCCAGAAAGAGATTTTTGAATTGAATTGAATTGAATTGAATTGGATTTTATAGTCGCACCAACAGCTAAGGTCATATGGCGACTTTCCAGCTTCCATTGGTGGAGGAAGACCCCAGGTGCCCCTCCGGGCAATTTTCGTGCACGGGCGGGCACCTGGGTAGAACCACCGACGTTCCGCAAGCCAGCTGGATAGCTTCCTCACATAAAGATTCCTGGGCCCCTGAGGGATCGAACCTACAGCGGTGAGGGGCAAGTGATTTCAAGTCAGAGACATTAACCACTCGGCCACGGCGAGATTTTTGAGTTAAAGGGGAAAAAATAATGTGATTTCCAGATATAGTGGGAACAGTGTAGAAGATAGAAGATTTGGGTGTGCAGGGTTCTCCGCAGGTTTTTTTTCAGGCGCTGGCACAAACAGCACGGTTTAGGTTTTCGATGGTTGGTCAGGAGGTGGCTACCGCCCCTCCTCATTTTTTTTTTTAATTCTAAGATACACCATCTGCTTTGCGATGATTTTTAATTTTAAAATTAATGCCTTATTTAAATTAGAAAGCATTCTCAGGGCTATACCCTATTGAACGGCCTGGGCCTCTTCCTCCATAGTTTCTGGCGAATAACTTTAGTTAAGAATGTGTAGGTAGCTTACATGGAAAAGAAAGTGTGGGCATGCATTTGCAGCGACTGAGGTCTAATTTCCACATTTCCTGTTTGTTCTATTTTAGTTTGAAGAAGAACTGTCCAAACTAGAGATACAGCTGGTGCTGGAGCTTTGGTTCTCCGAGGAACAAAACGGGTAAATAGAAGAGCCAAATTAATGAATTGTCAACATGCCTTTATGGGACAATAAACCTTATGACCACATAATCTAACTCGTACATACTGTAGTGACTGACTAGGATGCTTCACTTGGGGGAAGTTAGGAGACATTGGTTAATATGTTACAATCTTCTTATCATTGGTAATTAATATAACCATTTCTCAAGAAGACCCATTGATTAGCTCAGTGGTTAGTGCCCCTGCCTTTCAATCAGAAGGTTTTATGAAGAAGACCCATTGATTAGCTCAGTGGTTAGTGCCCCTGCCTGTCTATCAGAAGGTTTTATGAAGAAGACCCATTGATAAGCTCAGTGGTTAGCGCCCCTGCCTGTCAATCAGAAGGTTTTATGATCTTTTTCTCGAAATTCTGTTGGTACCTGTATAAGTAAGATGGGCATTCCTCTATGCCTACACAAGAAATGATTACCTGGGTAGATGTGTATAGTTTATACCATTACTGTGACCCGTGTTGGTACCTGTATCAGTAAGATGAGCATTCCTATATGCCTACACAAGAAATGATTACCTGGGTATGTGTGTGATGTTGATGTGTACAGTTTATACTATTACTGTGACCCGTGTTGGTACCTGTATCAGTAAGATGAGCATTCCTCTATGCCTACACAAGAAATGATTACCTGGGTATGCGTGCGATGTTGATGTGTACAGTTTATACTATTACTGTGACCCGTGTTGGTACCTGTATCAGTAAGATGAGCATTCCTCTATGCCTACACAAGAAATGATTACCTGGGTATGTGTGTGATGTTGATGTGTACAGTTTATACTATTACTGTGACCCGTGTTGGTACCTGTATCAGTAAGATGAGCATTCCTCTATGCCTACACAAGAAATGATTACCTGGGTATGTGTGTGATGTTGATGTGTACTGTTTATACTATTACTGTGACCCGTGTTGGTACCTGTATCAGTAAGATGAACATTCCTCTATGCTTACACAAGAAATGATTACCTGGGTATGTATGTGATTTTGATGTGTACAGTTTATACTATTACTGTGACCCGTGTTAAAAGGTGTCCGCCTTAAGGGACTGAAGAGACTTCAATGCACTTCAGTTTTTGTCTCGCCTTTTCGAAGGAAAAAGGTGTTGCTTTTCCGGCGGCGATGGCGAAGGCGTCAAAGTTCAGGTTTTGCGTTTAGGTCATTTTCTCACAAAATGTATGCGCTAGACCTTTCAATATTTGCTGATAGTTGTATCTTGGGTGGTACATCACAAAGTGACAAAACAAATGTGGATGTGACCTTGACCCTCCAAGCAAAGGCAGATAATAACCTTATAATTTTTACCTTCAACTTTTGCGTTTAGGTCACTTTTTCACAAACCGTATGCACTAAGACCTTTCAAGCTTTGCTTATAGTTGTTTCTTGAGTGGTTCATTGCAACGTGACAAAGCAAATGTGAATGTGACCTTGACCCTCCAAGCAAGGGGCAGAATCTTAATAATTTTTACCTTTGCGTTTAGGTCACTTTCTCACAAACCTTATGCATTAGACCTTTCGAACTTCACTTATATGTAGTTGTTTCTTGGGTAGTACATCACAACTTGTCAAAAAGCAAATGTGGATGTGACCTTCACCATCCAAGCAAAAGGCAGATAACTAATTCTTACATTTACATCACTTTCTCGTGAACTATAATTATGCACTAGATGCTTTAAACCTAGTTTATAGCTTAATCTTTGGAAAGACAAAACATTCTATTTTGACATAGTTGTGTCTTGGGTAATGCATCTGTTTGGATGCATGGATTTCATCTATGTCCTTGACCTACTTCATGGGGCTGATGATTTTTTAATTTTTTTCTAGAATGGCATTTTGTTTTTAAACATATACGCTTAAATGTCGTATCAGCAAACTGTAAACTCCATTGCTTTTAGTTATTAAAATGTTTACAAGCTTTCATTTAAGCAACATTTATCTTTTATTTTTAAGTCCTGCCCCCATTAGGCGAGACATGCAAATCTGCAGATTTCTTGTATTATTATAAAAATGTTTGGACTGTAAAGCTTTACACTTTGGCAAGTTTTTGCTGCCTAAGTTGTAATTGTTAATTCATATGGGGCTTTATGGCTTTAAGAAGTACATGTGATCAAAGGGATAGCATATATTTGAATAAGTAAGTAATTTTAATTTAGATAATCAGGGGAAGGTATTTTCTTTTTGCATTAATTTACGAAAATGTTTTCTGCTAGTATAAAGGAAGGAACAATGCTGGGTTTATCACAGTTTTATTTCGCCTGCTTAGCATGGCAGACACTTAGAGATCATTATTGTCTGTCGTCATTGTCCGTCACACTTTAACCTGCAACCTGACCTTGGCCATAACTTGAAAAGTATTTGACCTATGTTCATAAAACTTCACATACAACTTATGTCAAGGAATGTTGTTAAACATGTCCTATAACTCTGACTTTCATTTTGGCAGAGTTATGCCACTTTTCATAAAACTAACTCGCAAACTAAACAAGGTAACTGGCGGTAACTCAAAAAGAGTGACCTATATTCATGAAGCTTCCCACACCTATTCATCTTCCCCAAAGGAATGTTATCCATGACCAATAACTCTGACTTCCATTTTAGCAGAGTTATGCCCCTTTTCATTAAATAAAATAATTACCTGCAACCTAACAAAACTCGTAACTGACCATAACTTGAAAAGTATTTTACCTATGTTCGTGAAATTTCACACACATCTTCATCTTAAACAAATGTCATTACACATTTCCAATAACTTCGACTATAATTTTGGACAGAGTTATGCCCCTTTTCATAAATCTAAAGGGTGTGTAGCGACACAACCAAACAAGCTCTGTTAATGAGAGTTCTGAAAAACTTGGAAAAAGGTGTGAAAGATTTATTATCCAGTCCCTTTCGTTAATGGTGTTCACCATGAGCAGGCGAACATGACATACCAAACCAGTATACACAAGGTTTGTGATTTAACAAGGGATTGTATAGCGGTTAAGCGCCTTTTTTCCCCCAGTATCAATTAAAATTGTTTAAATTCATGTAAAGCTACTTGTTATAAATTGTTTAATTTGATGTTAAGCTACTTCTTTTATAAATATAATATATTTCTCTATTAATTGCATTGGTTTAGAAAAAAGAAAACAAATCATTTACTGTAAATGGAAAAAAATAATATATTAGTAATTTTTCTGACAACTTTGTATTATTATCATTCTTAAACAGTGAGGCGGGTGTACTGTCAAATGCTGAGTGTGTAAGCCAGAGAAGCATCAACATTCACATCGCTCCTACAAAGGGTATACACCACCACGTGCCCATACTGTTTGATTACTTCCATCTTAGCTGTTTAGAGGTCACCGTTCACGGAACTCTAATTGCCATACATCAACCATTCCTCTGGTAAGTTGCACCTCCATCCAACCATTCCTCTGGTTAGTTACTCCTCCATCCAACCATTCTCTAGGTGTCACTCCTCCATCCAGCCATTCCTCTGGTAAGTCACACCTCCATCCAACCATTCCTCTGGTTAGTCACACATCCATCCATCCTACCATACTCTGGTAAGACACACATCCATCCAACCATTCTTCAGGTAAGTCACACCTCCATCCAGCCATTCCTCTGGCATTCCTCTGGTAAGTCACATCTCCAGCATTTCCTCTGGGAAGTCACCCCTCCATCCAACCATTCCTCTGGTAAGTCACACCTCCATCTAACCATTCCTCTGGTAAGACACACCAGCCATTCCTCTGGTAAGTCACACCTCCATCTAACCATTCCTCTGGTAAGACACACCAGCCATTCCTCTGGTAAGTCACACCTCCATCTAACCATTCCTCTGGTAAGACACACCAACCATTCCTCTGGTAAGTCACACCTCCATCTAACCATTCCTCTGGTAAGACACACCAACCATTCCTCTGGTAAGTCACACCTCCATCTAACCATTCCTCTGGTAAGACACACCTACAGCCAACCATTCCTCTGGTAAGTCACATCTCCAGCTATTCCAATGAGAAGTCACCCCTCCATCCAACCATTCCTCTGGTAAGTCACACCTCCATCTAACCATTCCTCTGGTAAGACACACCTCCAGCCATTCCTCTGGTAAGTCCCACCTCCATCCAACCATTCCTCTGGTAAGACTCACCTCCAGCCAACCATTCCTCTGGTAAGTCATGCCTCCATCCAACCATTCCTCTTGTAAGACACACCTCCATCCATTCCTCGGGTAAGTCACACCTCCATCCAACCATTCCTCTGGTAAGACACACCTCCAGCCATTCCTCAGGTAAGTCACCTCCATCCAACCATTCCTCTGGTAAGACACACCTCCAGCCACCATTCATCTGGTAAGACACCTCCAGCCACCATTTCTCTGGTAAGACACACCTCCATCTAACCATTCCTCTGATAAGTCACACCCAGCCAACCATTCCTCTGGTAAGTCGCACATCCATCCAACCATTCTTCTGGTAAGACACACTTCCAACCATTCCTCTGGTAAGTCACCTCCATCCAACCATTCCTTTGGTAAGTCACCACTCCATCCAACCATTCCTCTGGTAAGTCACACCTCCATCCAACTATTCCTCTGGTAAGTCACACACACCTCCAGCCATTCCTCGGGTAAGTCACAACCATCCAACCATTCCTTTGGTAACTCACACCTCCATCCAACCATCCCTCAGGTAAGTCAGACCTCCATCCAACCATCCCTCAGGTAAGTCAAACCTCCATCCAACCATTCTTCTTGTAAGCCACACCTCCATCCAACCATTCCTCAATTATTCCTCTGGTGAGTCACACCTTCAGTCATTCCTCTTGTAAGACTCACCTCCAGCCAACCATTCCTCTGGTAAGTCATACCTCCATCCGACCATTCCTCTGGTAAGACTCGCCTCTAGCCAACCATTCCTCTTGTAAGACACACCTCCAGCCATTCCTCGGGTAAGTCACACCTCCATCCAACCATTCCTCTGGTAAGACACACCTCCAGCCATTCCTCAGGTAAGTCACACCTCAATCCAACCATTCATCTGGTAAGTCGCATCTCTATTCAACCATTCCTTTGGTAACTCATACCTCAATCCAACCATTCCTCTGGTAAGTCACACCTCCATTCAACCATTCCTTTGGTAACTCATACCTCAATCCAACCACTCCTCTGGTTAGTCACACCTTCATTCAACCATTCTTCGGATAAGTCACACCTTCATCCAACCACAAGACAAAACATTAAAGAATATTTCTTATGATTTCTTATGATTTATGAAGATGGTGTTTTTTGTAATTGAATCAATTATTGAATAGCAAGCAACCCAATGACAGTGTACATTTTACAGCTTTAGCTGGAAATATCTTGGGTGGACCTCTTTACAGTTCATGGTTTTCATCAGGATCAAAATTGTTGGCATTTAATACAAATAGATCAAAATAAGTTTTCAAACCTCCTTTCAGAAATATTTAACGACTTTAATTCAGTAGGGCATCTGCAGCCCTGCTTGGACTGGGCCCATTTGTTCAAAGAGCAGTTAGCTTAATCCTTGGTTAGTTAGTGTAAACTTTCAAGGTACATTTTCTCATAAAAATATGTTGTGTACTACTAAAAGTTTTTAATTTGCATTTCTTCTTAACATAATGCTTTCACATGCTCAATTTCTGGTAGAAATATTCATTTATCGGAAATTCAGGGAGATTTGAAATTTTGACTTTACGCTTGGTTAAGTTAATCGATCTTTGAACAACTGGACCCATGCCTCTTGTACATGATTTTACCAATACAGTTACTGCTGTGTTGAACTTTGTCTTCCACTGTTAGTCTATTCATTACTTTCCAGTGTTCCTAAGCAACCCAAGACAGCCTGGTCAAGCAGAAATCCAGACCAATCCACCCTAGAGACAGTCTACTTCGGTGATAGACCCTTATCTGCTGTGAGTGCATTAGCTGGAAACTTCCATCTTTCAATAAAATGCATTTACTATATGTTAGGCATTTTCTTTACCCATCTCATATTCTTTTCACTTCCATTTTCAAAATGTTATGTAATGATGTCAGTGTGAAGTTGATCATTAAATGTAACATGAGAAGTAAAAGTTTGCTTCAAAAATAATATTCTTCAAGCACTGGGTAATATGAAACATGATAATCCAGTTGTGCTTCAGCTTTTAGAAAAGTACAATTCTCTTAAAGTTGATAATTTCATTATTTTCTGCTGGCTTCCAAGCCATGTAGGAATATGTGTTTATGACAGAGCTGATAGTGCTGCTAAAGCAGCATTAGGTTTACATATATCTAATGCTAAATTACCTTATACTGATTTTAAAAGTTGTATTAACACATTTATCCGTAACTCTTGGCAGCCGCTTGGGATTTGTCAGTTAACAATAAACTCCATTCAATTAAACCGTTACTTGGAGAATGGCGTTCTTCTAGACCCATTCGTCGAGAAGAAGTTGTCCTAGCCCGGTGCAGGATAGGGCATACACGTTATACTCATTCATATTTATTACAAGCTGAGCAATTACTAGAATATATACCCTGCTTTGCACCGTTAACGGTCAAACACATCTTGTTGGAATGTGTAGACTTTGATCCTATGCGTCACAATGTTAATACTATGAAAGAGTTCTTTGATACTATAGCTTTTAGTCTTGTTTTAGATTTCCTAAAAGAAATCAGACTATATAAATCATTATAATGTGTTCTTATTAGCTCTACTGATCAAAGATCAGCAGAGCTTACGCCGTGGTGCGGTGTCCGTAATCCGTCCGTCTGTCTGTCCGTAAACTTTTTTTTGTAGCGACTACTCCTCTGAAACTACTGGATGGATTTTCATGAAACTTTACAGAAATGTTGCCCATGAAGTCCAGTTGATCTTAGCAAAAATTCATGTTGATGTGAAATCCAAGATGGCCACCAAAGCTAAAAATAGATTTTTAAAAAACAAGTTTGTAGCGACTACTTCTTGAAAACTCTAAGTGATATTGATATGGGACTTTTTCTAAAATGATCAGTATGACACGATGTTGGTCCTTGTAGAAAATCGTTTCGATTCGACGTTAAACATGGCTGCCAGCGGCCATCTTTGTTTACATAGAGTTATTTAGTAAAAACTTGTAGCGACTACTCCTCTGAAACTTCACAGGAATGTTGCTCTTGATGTCTAACAACATTTCAGGTTGGTCGGAAATCCCAGATGGCCGCAACAGCTAAAAATAGATTTTCAAAAAACAAGTTTGTATCGATTACTTCTTGAAAATTATTAGCGATATTGATATGGGAGTTTTTCTAAAATGATCAGTATGGAATGATGTTGATCCTTTTCGAAAATTATTTTGATGCAACATTAAACATGGCTGCCAGCGGCCATCTTTGTTTACATAGAGTTATATAATGAAAACTTGTAGCGACTACTCCTCTGAAACTACTTGACGGGATTTTCATGAGTCTTCACAGTAATGTTGCTCTTGATGTCTAATTGATCCTAGCAAAACTTCAGGTCGGCCCGAAATTTAAGATGGCCTTCACGGCTAAAAATAGATTTAAAAAAAAAACAAGTTCGTAGCAACTACTTCTTCAAAACTATAAGTGATATTGATATGGGACTTTTTCTAAAATGATCAGCATGACATGTTGTTGGTCCTTGTGGAAAATCGTTTTGATTCGATATTAAACATGGCTGTCAGCGGCCATCTTTGTTTACATAGAGTTATCTAATAAAAACTTGTAGCGACTACTCCTCTGTAACTACTCGACGGATTTTCATGAAACTTCACAGGAATGTTGCTCTTGATGTCTAATTGATCCTAGCAAAACTTCAGGTTGGCCGGAAATTCAAGATGTCCACCACGGCTAAAAATAGTTTTTTAAAAAACAAGTTTGTAGCGACTACTTCTTGAAAACTATAAGTGATATTGATATGGGACTTTTTCTAAAATGATTAGTATGACAAGATGTTGATCCTTGTCAAAAAATATTTTGATTTGACGGTCAACAGGGCGGCCGTGGCCATCTTTGTTTACATAGAGTTATATGATGAAAACTTGTAGCAACTACTCCTCTGAAACTACTTGACGGATTTTCATGAAACTTCACAGGAATGTTGATCTAGCTATCAAAAATCTATCAGTAGAGCTTCAAAGTCATTGACCTCTTGTATATATTTACTTGTTTATATATCCGTTGATGGGCATTTGTTGATTTACATGTATAGTTTATATTACTACCATATCATCCCTTATTTTTTTAATAGTTTTATCTTTATATATTTACATCAATTTTTAATTACTACTTAATTTCGTCATCTTTCGTCGTTTTTTGCGCACAATATGACCTATTTATGTGTCGACATGCCGTACAACACCATTCATTCATTCATTCAAAAATAATAATGTAGTAAAAATTCTATTCGAGGATAATATTGTTGAGTACCAATGTTGATTAACTATTTAGAAATCACGGGGTATGAGAAGAGGCAACAGCCTGAGCTGTATGGCCACCAGGACTATACAATGGGTAACTGGTTACAGTTGCTGTGTCTAGTTCACAATTATCACTGTATTCTGAATAAATGTTTTATTCAGTTCAGAATGTTTGTGTTTCAGAAAATTTTAATTCATTTGGGAATTTATTGCAAAAGGGTGAATTGCGAGCAATATTACTTGTGATTTGTGAATAGCTGTCACAATTGCTTGTGATTTGTGTGAATTGCTAGTAATATTGCATTCAGCAGTAATATTTCTGAAAATAGTTTATTTGTGTTTAAACAAACTTTACAGGTTTGTTCTTTAGTGCAGTATTAGTTTTCACAGTTTATACCATGTTCTCTTACTGTTAATTGTTCTTATTTTAATTTCCTGGTATCAACAGAGGGGAATATCTTTATATTATCCGTCAATCCATCTGAAAACTTACGCAGAAACTTAATGTTGGTTTAATATATTTTTCGTTTTTTAATACTTCTTCATCACAGTACCAATATCAAGAGGTCAAAGTTAGTCAGAGTTTCAATGTACTGAAGACTAAATGTATGTGTGTTTGGATTTATTAGTCAGTCACAGAACAGGATGTTCTAATGATGTCCACTAATGACTCGAGTCTTCCTGATGTGATACATCTGAGACTGCGGCGTGACCTAGTGGGTAGAGCTTCCGCCTTGCATACTGGAGGTTGTGGGTTCAATCTCCGACCGAGTCATACCAAACACTTCATAATAAGGATACTAGTTGCTCCCTTGGTTAGTTCTAGGACTGCTCGGCTGTAAACTTACTCTCATACAGTGAACACAGAATCGAAGTTTCAAAAATGTTTTTCTATCTATATATTACAGTTAACTTTCAAAATGAAACCACATATATCTTTAGACATTCCGTTATTTTTGTGATTGATTTTCGCATAGACTGTTATCTCGCCAATTTATCTCTCTTTTATGAAAATACCATCAGTTATTTGTAATCCTATTAATTTTCAATAACAATGTTATTTACGGGATCCTGACCAGTGTTTACCCATCATCTGTTTTGTTAACATTACCCATCATCCTCCAATTTTTGTTTGCATTACCCATCATCCTCCAATTCTTGTTTGCTCTACCCTCCATGTTTTGTTTGCATTACCTATCATCCTTCATGTTTTGTTTGCATTACCCATCATCCTCCATGTTTTGTTTGCACTACCCCTCATCCTCCATGTTTTGTTTGCACTACCGATCATCCTCCATGTTTTGTTTATATTACCCATCATCCTCCATGTTTTGTTTGTATTACCCAATTACCCATCATCCTCCATGTTTTGTTGCATTACCCATCATCCTCCATGTTTTGTTTGCACTACCGATCATCCTCCATGTTTTGTTTGCATTACCCATCATCCTCCATGTTTTGTTTGCATTACCCATCCTCCTCCATGTTTTGTTTGCATTACTCATCCTCCTCCATGTTTTGTTTGTATTGCCCATCATCCTCCATGTTTTGTTTGCACTACCCGTCATCCTCCATGTTTTGTTTGCACTACCCATTATCCTCCATGTTTTGTTTGCACTACCCATCATCCTCCATGTTTTGTTTGCATTACCAATCATCCTCCATGTTTTGTTTGCATTACCCATCCTCCTCCATGTTTTGTTTGCTCCATGTTTTGTTTGCATTACCCATCCTCCTCCATGTTTTGTTTGTATACCCATCATCCTCCATGTTTTGTTTGCACTACCCATCATCCTCCATGTTTTGTTTGCATTACCCATCATCCTCCATGTTTTGTTTGCACTACCCGTCATCCTCCATGTTTTGTTTGCATTACCCATCCTCCTCCATGTTTTGTTTGCATTACCCATCATCCTACATGTTTTGTTTGCATTACCCATCATCCTACATGTTTTGTTTGCACTACCCATCATCCTCCATGTTTTGTTTGTATTACCCAATTACCCATCATCCTCCATGTTTTGTTTGCACTACCCATCATCCTCCATGTTTTGTTTGCCTTACCCACCCTCCTCCATGTTATGTTTGTATTACCCATCATCCTCCATGTTTTGTTTGCACTACCCATCATCCTCCATGTTTTGTTTGCTTTACCCATCATCCTCCATGTTTAGTTTGCACTACCCCTTCTCCTCCATGTTTTGTTTGCATTACCCATCATCCTCAATGTTTTGTTTGCAGTATCCTGACCAGTGTTGACCCATCATCCTCTATGTTTTGTTTATATTACCCATCATCCTCCATGTTTTGTTTGTATTACCATCATCCTCCATGTTTTGTTTGCACTACCCATCATCCTCCATGTTTTGTTTGCATTACCCATCATCCTACATGCTTTTGTTTGCAGGATCCTGACCAGTGTTTACCCATCAACCTCCATGGAGCGTGGCAGATGCACCACAGGATCTGCAATATTTTGCTATCTGGGTATGAGAGCCTACAGAGCACATTTGAGACATATCTCAGTGACATATGTGGATCTCAGTTTAAACTTGGTAAGTGTTGTATTTCCAATTTCTGTGAAATTATGAAAAACATCCTACTGTGAATTGGATAAGCTCTAGAAGACCAGTTTCATCACATTATAAATTCTCAATAATTGGAAAAACTAAAAAAAAAAAAAATTAATAATGGTCTCTACCTGTTTACAGTTTATCATTAAATGGTGTTCCAATTCCAAAAAATCAAGTAATATTTCCCATTCTTGAACTTTTATTTTAAGCACTCCTAGCCAAAAGTCAGGTGAGCTTATGGGAGGGCACTTAGGGTCTCTTGGAAGATTAGTGTAAATAAGTAAAGGTTGTTGTTGTTGTAATGTTTCTTCAACTTGTGTTCCATTTTGTATTGTAGAACATATAGACTGTCACTGCAAGTTGCAGAAACTGATGGACAACATTCGACAGTTTGACAACGAAGAAGAACTCATACAGAATGCGACAAGGGACATAACTCAGCTGTGTGCTGCCAACGTGATATTATGGACCCAATTCCTGGAGACGGCCACGCTAGATCAGGGCATTATTTTCCACCTGGCCAAGGATCATCATTCTACAAGGGTAAGTAAAATATGACTTGGACATCTTTTAGACTGAACCTTTTGCAATGTAATATAAGCTTCAAGGTTGATATTTATTAAGTGATGTCACTTGTATGCCGTTCCGTATTTGTTTAATAACATCATTCCGATGACGTCCTGCAATGTTACCAGGTACCCAGTTTTATAATTAATGTCCTTGCCATAGTGGGTAACTCAAACAAATGATTTCATATGGCAAAAAGAAACTTACATGCAAGTGTCATGTGAAAAAATATGAACTCGTTAAATAATCATAATATTTTATTATACCTTGACAAAACAAACTTTAGTGTTTACTGGTTTTACCCTATCTGTCCGTAAACACAAACTTGTCTGCTCCATAAGTCCTGAGCGCCTGCCGCCATACTTGTGAAGCTTCACAGGTGGACTGATGATGATGTGAGGATGACCCTTGTACTTTTTCAGGTCACTTGGTCGAAGGCCAAGATCGCCGTGTACCATTTATGAAAAGTCTTGTGTGCTCTATAACTCCTCAACATCTACCGTCACATTCATGAAACTTCACAGGTGGATGCGCATGATGTGAGGATAACCCCTATACTTCTTCAGGTCACTAGGTCAAAAGTCATTATCACAGACCATCATTGTTCATTGAAAAGTTACCTGCAGACGTCCAAACTTGACCATCATAGTTCATTGAAAGGTTATCCAAAGACATCCAAATTTGACCATCAGTTGCTCACTGACATGTAAACCAAAGACATCAAAATTTGACCATCAGTTGCTCACTGACATGTAAACCAAAGACATCCAAATTTGACCATCAGTTGCTCACTGAAATGTAAACCAAAGACATCCAAATTTGACATCAGTTGCTCACTGAAATGTAAACCAAAGACATCCAAATTGACCATCAGTTGCTCACTGAAATGTAAACCAAAGACATCCAAATTTGACCATCAGTTGCTCACTGATATGTAAACCAGAGACATCCAAATTTGACCATCAGTTGCTCACTGACATGAAAACCAAAGACATCCAAATTTGACCATCATTTGCTCACAGACATGTAAACCAACGACATCCAAATTTGATTATCAGTTGCTCATATAAACCAAAGACATCCAAATTTGACCAAGAGTTGCTTGTCTTCTTTTCAGGTAAAGAGATTGGCGGAAGGCTTTTTTACACATGAATATCCTAAAAATGAATGTTTGGCATGCTATGAACCAAGGTGAGTGGCTGTGAGTCAGTAGAGTTGCTGTGGCACACTTGCCTCGTGATTCATAGATCATGAGGTCAGTTCCCTCATTGGCACGCTTGCCTCTTGATTCATAGATCATGAGGTAAGTTCCATCATTGTCACATTTGCCTCTTGATTCATAGATCATGAAGTCAGTTCTATCATTGGCACACTTGCCTCTTGATTCATAGATCGTGGGGTCAGTTCCATTATTGGCACACTTGCCTCTTGATTCATAGATCATGAGGTCAGTTCCATCATTGTCACATTTGCCTCTTGATTCATAGATCATGAGGTCAGTTCTATCATTGGCACACTTGCCTCTTTCTTGATTCATAGATCATGAGGTCAGTTCCATGTTTTTCGAACGCACTTAGTACCTTTAGCAGACAGGGTACTTGGAGAAAGTCTATTCTTCAAAGGAGATGGTACCGTGAGAAATGCTCTGTGCATGTAAACTATCACCTTGTAAAGATCAGGCAAAAATTGTTGGTTTACTAGGGTTATATAGAAAGGAAAGAGGATATATTAACTACATCAACTGACTCTGATCCATGATAAAAATAATTGAATATTCCATCATCTAGTATTTGTAGAGGATGTTTGCATAATGCCTTGGGATGAAAACCATATATTACGGGCAAATCTTATGCGAAGCAGATTGAAAATATTTGCATATAGGATAGTGTTGTGTGCAGAGTTTTAATATTTCTGTTGTTTACATGCCAATTGGTGTGTAACCAATATAATACGTAAACAATCGCATGTTACTCGTAGAGAAGACATCTTTGTTTTTTAGGTGACCTGTTACTGTTTAATCTTAATTGTAAGATGCTGGTGATTATTTCAGAATAATCAGGTTTAGTTGTCTTAAAAGGGGCACTCTGTAATCTCATTTATTCAACCCTAAACAAAATATTCATAGGAATGTTGTTTAACAGCTCATCAACACATTATATGTCATTTAGAGCCACCCCACTGGGAGGTGATGATTACATAGGAAACAGGAACCGGCTCTACTCTTACTAATGAATAGATTCCTATGGTTCTTTAACATGCTTGTAGGATCGACTCCAATACACAGGACCACCAGGTTTATATCCCCATCTGATGGAAGAGGCTAAGAGAAAGTGTCTCGTCTAAGAACACTCCGTCGAAACTCAGTGGCGCCATCAAGGCTTGAACCTAGATCTTCCGGATTTAAGGTTTACTGTGCTGTCCACCCTGCCACGCCATACCCTTTCAAGCATAAACAAAACAACAAGAAGACTTTATATTCCTTTATTTATATTTAATAATATTTTGATGACTTTACATTTTGGTTAACATGGATTCAGTAAACTGGCAGCGACGTCCTCTTGTTACAAGTAATATTAATAATTTGTTGATATACATGCATTTCAGTTACCATGGTCACAGTGACCTAGCGGCAGTAGTGCGCAGTTCTATGTACCTACAGATGTTACCTCCCCTGGACCTCGAGTGCTTGGAGTTAGACGGTGATGTCACCACACTGCCAGTCATATTTGAGGACATCTATTTTGACCAACCATCAACGAATGGTAGGACTCTTGAAAATCAAGAGAAAATTAACGTCTGTTGATTGTTTTAATTATTCTTTGATATTAGAAATAATTATAAGATATGCAATGAAAAAGAGTTTAATTAACATTGTTGAAGTGATACGGGAAATAATTCCCGAGTGAGAAAGATTCTTGCGATATAGAAACGAGTGCGTTTGCGCACGAGTTTCTATATCGCAAGAATATTTCTCACGAGTGAATTATTTTCCGTATCACGACAAAAATGTTAATTAAACTATATAATATATATTCTGTGATGAATTTCTTTTGACACAAGTATTCCTTTTTCTGTCACTCCTTTGGCGACAGCGCGGAGTAATATCATGACGTCATTTCTTGACATAATATCGTGACGTCTGTCGTTTAGTTCATAACATTTGGTTACTGTGCTATCTTGCACACTAGGCGAGATAGCAATATGTTATAGATTTTCTCAAACTGGGAAATTTCTATAATTCATCACAGAATATATAATATAGTATGTATTTACAATGTCGCAGAGTGGATTATACAGCAGGAAAAAATAGGTTGATCTGCCATTCAAGATGGCAACTATTACTAAACCTAGCCAAAGCCTTAAAAATCTACTCAAGAACCCCACCATAGAGTTATATAGGGAAGTGTATAAAAATGGCAACTCTGCTAAAATTACTTTCAATATCAACCCTTTCCGGTTTGTGTGTTTTGTTGCCACTGATGATCCAAGATGGTTGTCCTTGATACAAAATAATTACAAAATAACCACTTTACATCAGTAGCGCATTCACAGACTCTCTTGTATCTTTTGTTGTGGGTTCTGTTAGAAGGACAGTTTGTGGGGAAACAGTTCCGTAGATTTACTTTTAAAACATTTTGACAGATATTTGTGTGGTAAATAGTGTTAAACGTTTGAATTTATGGTTTACATTTTTCATGACAGCCACAATTTTTTTTTTAACAGCACTAAAATTTCATTATAGAATAAATTTCAGCCTGAGTTAAGACGCTAAAATGTAAGTTTAATAAATATTCATGTGTTGATATTATTTGTTTTGCAGAGTCACCAGTAAGTAGAAATTCAAGAGCAGGTTCCATGTCACCCAGCTTTAGTCAGAATTCATCACCACAGATGATAATGAAGCCCAGGCGTAATTTCATCAAAAACATTCAACCTAACTCATTTAAACGCCCTTCATCTTTCAACCTGCAGGATGCAGAGGCTGCCAGTGCTAAACATGCAGCGAAAGACGTTGTTTTAGTTGGTTATAGAAAAACTGTGGATTCACCAAATGTACATAGTAGAGTTATAACCAAGTTCACGGAGTTAGGTACATTTAGTCCTTTGCCGTCTTCCAGTGGTTCACAAGTGCCTAACTCCATGCCGAACTCTGTATCAATGCCTGCCTTAAGTAGAACAGACTGGATGAGAAACAGTGATGGTTTATTGCCAGAGTATATGAATGTCGCTAGACGCTCACTCAGAGCAAAAAAGAAAAGTCGAAAAGGAAAACCCTCCATAATTACCGTAGACTTTGGTGGGTCTGACCCTGACATTCAGGGGGATGATAATGATGAAGAGGACGATGATGTTGAAATGGAGCCACCGAAATTAAAAAGGGCTTTCACAGACCCTGTTAGGCATCCATCTACCTCTAGTTCAAAGGGAGAAAGATCCAGTAGAGACAGTAGTAACATGGACACTGGTATTCAAGATTCTGACACATCTGAAATTTCTCATACTCAAGGTCCAGATCATGCAAATTCCGGAACGGTGAAAAAACAGCTGGATTTTCAGCAAGAATTGTATCAGAATTTGTCAGAGTGTCTGACTCAAGCCTTGGGTGATGAGGGACTTCATGATAGTGATAAAAGTGATGACGAGACATGTGTACAGAACGGGTATGATGCATTTCTCGAACATGACGCTTCATCCCAACCGTCCAGGCACAATGAAAATGTTGATGACTCAGGACCTGAAAAAACAAATACTCAGTCCGAATTAGGTGAAAATAAATCTGAATCAAATGGTTCAGGTACACGGACAACG
Organism: Cyrtodaria siliqua; assembly: GCA_037043455.1. NCBI lineage: Eukaryota > Metazoa > Mollusca > Bivalvia > Adapedonta > Hiatellidae > Cyrtodaria > Cyrtodaria siliqua. The sequence goes on along the minus strand of JAWPHD010007993.1, from coordinate 81,321 downwards.
GGTCTCACAGTAAGGGATGTGTTAAAAATTAATGCCTTGCAATTAACTACTACTTCCAGAGCAAAACCTCGGCAAGCGAATGGAATGGATAGAGATAATCCAGAGTACATTAATTTAAATGGAAGGGTGGCAGATATGTTAAATATTAATGAAATTGGTGTTGCAGGTGATAGACAAAGAGATTCCATGGATGACTTGACTGGGCGCTCAGATTCTTGTTCAGTTTTGACTAGTTCGCAGTCTACCTTAACATCCAAGGGAAGCAACTCAACTGTTGATATCATTACGGACAGAGATACAGACTCTGAAAAAGAGGGAGAACAAGTGACAGTTATAGAGCTCCTCAAGGAAGAGTATATAAGATCTTCAGTGGCAAATACCCCAGACATAAACAACAGTATCTCAGACTTCAGTGATTCCGGTGTGTCAGGCATATCAGTGAAAAACCATTACAAGTCTTCAAGTGATTCCAACATTTTACAGTCTGTAGATTCCCAGTCTATGGTAGGAGGGCTGGAGGTGAAGAAATCGGATGTCATGGTGACGTCGGCATCATTTCCAGATATTTCCAAGTTTGCAGAACCTGTCAGACTCTCACCAAAGCTTGTGGATAAAGTCGGGCACAAAACTGTCAAGTAAATAGTTTAATATGTTAAAGTTAACTTTGGGAATGTAGGCATACAGCCAAATAATCGGGATTACTGAGTTCTGAAAAACTTGGTCAAAGGTAAAAAACATTATCAAAATCGGATGATAAACTAGGAAGATCTGATCATTTGAAGGTTCTTTGGAAACGGCTATGGAAACAAACAAAGCCATTTTATGAACTACTATATCACAGTTCTAAATGACCATATATGGAATATGTATAAATATGTTAATTTACTATTTTATATAGGGAGAAAATCACAGCAAAGGTATGAAAAACAAGTATACTAAAGTGTTATAATGCATAATATGGCCAGTAAAGGAATTTGAATTCTTTTGCAGTGATTTTCTTTGCTTTAAGTGGTATTTACCAATATGCCATATATGGTAATTTAGAACCATGACATCATATTTCTCAAAATGGCGGCTCCCATATACGTTTTAGAACAGCATTCAAATGGTCATATATTTTGTGTTTATTATCAGATTTTAATAATTCTTACACCTCTTTCCAAGTTTTGTCGGAACTCTCAATAATAAAGGTCACTACATTATCTTTAGATATGATTAAAATGATGTTTAAGGCAGTGTTTGCCTTGTTAATATCTCCAGTGTTGGTTTAAGGCAGTGTTTGCCTTGTCAATATCTCCAGTGTTGGTTTAAGGCAGTGTTTGCCTTATCAATATCTCCAATGTTACTATCAGTTGTTTTCTCTTCAGTCTTTCTTTGCTGCTTCTGTCTGCCTCAATTTTGTCTTGCCTTTCTGAAGAAAAAGTATGAAATTGCTGTTAAATTTCTCAGACAATGAAGGTGTAAATGTTTCGGGTTTGCATCACTCCGTTTCTCAGGAACTGCATGCACTTGATCATCCAAATTTGGATCATAATTGTAATTTCAATTTTATGTTAAGATTGTTCATATAGCTCTGTTTGTCGAAACTGCATGCTTTAGAAAAAAACATATTCGGATCATAGTTGTTATTGGGTAGAACAGCTGAACTGCACAAAGTGTTTCCACAAAAGACCTTTACCTTTATGGTTCGTTAACTTCATCACGTTTTGAGTTTTGTTTAAAATATCATTTATTTCTGTTCTTCAGAAACTATATCAGTTAGCTTGGAGTATAGTTGTATATTTGATAGTACATCTCCATTACATAGAGAGCAGTGCCATACATGGCATTGTCCGTAGTTCTTATGCATCATTAACTATGTTAATGTACGTTTTTACATTAACCTCTGTTTCGCAAGCACCAGATCAATCAAACTTGGATCTTGATCAATTGTTAAATGTGTAGAAGAGCTCAGCTTGGATAATAGTTGTATATAACTTAGATAATAGTTGTATATAACCTGGATACTAATTGTATATAACTTGGATACTAGTTGTATATAACTTGGATAATAGCTGTATATAACTTGGATAATAGCTGTATATAACTTGGATACTAGCTGTATATAACTTGGATAATAGTTGTATATAACTTGGATAAGAGCTGTATATAACTTGGATAATAGTTGAATATATATATTGTTATGTTATACTGTCAGCTAAATTATGTTCCATAGGAATCATGCTGTTTTAGTAGATTACTGTTTATTTTCATGATCATTTTAAAAACCAACGTGTGTTTTGTTTTCCAGTTTTATCAGCATGAGGGAGAATTTAAAAAGTAGAATGAAGTACCAGGGTAATTTGTACAGGTAAGTTACATGTGGAACAAGGGGAGACAAACTTATTACTGGTCCTATATATGTTCACATGAAGGAAAAGGGGAGGCAGTCACACAGTTTTAAGATTCCTGGCACCAAAATTCATATTGAACATGTAGAATTAAATTTGCTATCACTATTAACTATTGATCATTCTTATCCACTTTGAAAATCATTACATGGTCCTGACTTAATTCCATTAAGCAATGAGCAGGCTTATATTAGCAGGATTGTAGAACTGATATTTTGACAATAAAACATTTTTACTGAAAAAAATGCAATAACCCATCTAAAATTACCTATTTAATCTTTTAATTTTACAATATGCAAACTTTTAGGTTTTATTTCACACCCCAGCCATCCCCGTTTTCGCTTCTTGGAGAAGGCGTTGGATGGGGTATGAAAGTTAGTACTCGGACCACGTAATGTGTGTGACCCAAATTTAGCTGTATGTCAAAAGACAATTTTCTTTTTGCTTTTTTTGATTATGTTTTATTTGCAAACTTGCCCTTCATCCATTCATTTTTGTTTTATGTATGTTGTAAACCACCTGTGCAACACAGAACCAGTCTAGTGTAACACATTTTAATGACCAAGATTTCCCATTGCATTTACAGCCTGATAGAGCAAGGGTAGGTAACTCTTAACACTGACATTTTTATGCAGATTTTTGGAACACTGTTTTATATATGTTTATATATCTGGATATATTTGGTTTGTCTTTGTAATATATACACATACACTGTATGTTCCCAGTATAGCGTCCTAATTCATGGATTATTATAAATCGGGGACGTAGTTTTATTATGGATAAAGATATTTGAGATTTGATAAAGCAGGCATTTCATTACTATTGTTAATGTCCAAATTAATTTTTTTTATGCCCCACCATCAACTGGTGAGGGGGCTATAGCGTTAGCCAAGTCCGTCCTTCCTTCCATCCGTACATACGCACGTCTTTCCGTCCGTCCCAAAACGTTTGTGTCTGTCTGCTCCCACCGATTGCTTCGAAACTTTACAGGATGCTTATCTATGATGTCAAGATGTGCATATCGTTTCATCAAAATCGACCCAGTATTACCGAAGTTATGGCCCAGTGTTCTCCCCAGGCTATTAAGGCATGTCGCATTTAACATGCCTTACAGCCAAAATGCTTTTGCAACATGCCTTCATTTCAAAAACACATTTAACACATTTTAATTATTTCATTTTTGTTTAGCTTAAATAAGTTTCAAACACAATATATAGAATCACTAGCCTATTTCTTATATAAAGCAAGTGTCTCTCTAACAAACTACCCATACATACAGGGGTCAGGAATAAGGATACACTCTGAAGCATATTTTCTCTGATAAAAGCGACATGCCTTGACAAATTCCTGGGGAGAACACTGTGGCCCCTTTTTCATCAAATTTTACCTGAAAATATCTTGTGTGTCTATCTCCTCCCTCCCACACTTTGCAACTGATTGCTTCAAAACTTTATGCTTACCTATGATGTCAAAATGTGCATATTGTTTCTGCGTCAAAATCGACCTAGTATTATCGGACTTTTTAACGTATTAATATCTTGTGTGTCTTTTTACACTGATTGTGTTCATTGGGGGCATCCATGTCCCATGGACACATTTCTAGTTTAATATTAGTGCATAATAATAACTCTTTAAAATATCCTGATGGCGAGTGAAGCTTTGGTGATCAGTATAGTTGGACACTGGGTTACATATACTTACTGAATACTGACTGTTACTGTTGGACATGGGTAATGGGTATACACTGCCGAACACTTCTGGGGCTGTTTGTCTGGTAAACTACCTACAGATATATCCTGGCTATGTTTATGTACATTTACCTTCATACAAGGGGCGTTTGGAAAGTAGCGATTAAAGACGGTTTATCTAGATCATCTTATTTCTGTACATTTATTCAATCCATCAAAATATTTCCTACCTGCATGTCTAGTGTGTTATATGTATACACATGCTTAGACTATTGGGGAAAGCCATCTGCGATACCACTGACACAATTGTGATGAAACAACCGTAGTATCCAGGCATTCACCTGTCTAAATTTTGTACAAATTGGGTCAGTCTGCTATGAATGACGACCATTAAATGTTCAACAGTCTCTTTTTTTTCCTCTGTTCAAAACATTCAAGTTTATTAAGTTGCTAGAAATTTAAAACAAGATGTTAAAAGCACAGCATGAGCTCGTTAACTTGGAAGACTTCTGTTTTGTTTGATATATAGATTGTTGTAATTAAATCGCAGTTGAAAGAGTTATGATCAATTTATCGCTTCTTTTTCAAAAGCCCCGTGCATCTATGACGCTTTATTACATACTTGTATAATGTATGGCTTTTAAAACAATGAAGCGACTGTATGATGGAAAGTAATATTACATGGCAATTACATTTCACAACTGTCTCGATGTGTTTGTTTTATGTTTACTGGTTTTAAATCTCTTTATTTTCTGTTCCTGTCCTTCATGCAGAAACTTCTTTTCCTATGTTTTTTTTATGAGTTTAAAAAAAAAAAATGTTTACAATTTTTTTATATTTTAAGATAAGGATGTTAGTTACTTAAGATGTTAGACTGTGTTGGGGATGCAAACAGGGAATGTTTTAGTTGATGGGTCTTGTTAAAGTCAGAGATTGAATTAACATAAGGCTTTTGTGGGTCAATTTATTGTCAAAACTTTTCTTAAACAACAGAGCGAAATTAACACATTTTAATTTTGTAATTGTCAAATTGAGTGGGAGTTTTAACATGCATGCAATTTGTGACGAGTTTGCTTGCTTAATCCTTTCTCAACACAATAAATAATGTCTCGTGTACATCATTGGTACACTTCTTCAAGGCAATCACTATGCAGCATTTTCTGTGTTTTTGGCACGACATATATATTTGCAGTTAGGTTTTTCATTACTTTTATAATCTCTTGTGCATCATTTTGTTAAATGCACACATCCTTGAATTATGAAGTGTATCATGTATCCAGTTTGTTGTTTCACATAGATTTGTGTCTTGTGTTGGGTGTGTATTTGTGTGTCTTTGAGGTGTAAGTGTTTTATGTGTTATGTCCAGTACAGTGTACAATACTTATACCAATTATCCAAGTTGGTCCATTGATTCTTGTTGTTTGAATTAATAGTAATTGTCCAGTAAAGTGTCTACTACATGACAAAGAACAATGCAATGAAAGTAACCATATGTTAGATGCAGTACAAGCTATGCACAACTTGCATTTTCTACCATATGGGGAGTATGTTTACTGGTGAATCTTTGTCAATACAAATTTGTTTTTCTTCAGTGGAAAATTGACCTATCACCAAATATGAAAAAGTATCTACCTTATATTGTAGTTCCTCGCAGCCACCGTTTTCACATATCTCCCTCATGGTTGTTTGACTTCATTAAACTATGTAATTGGCATTGTTATAATGTATGTTTGCCAGAACCCGAAATGTATGTTGCAAGTTATTGGAATGTTACAATGGGAAATTATACTTTACTAGTGGCTAGTTCACATACTGGCATCTTTGTGGGTGCTAGAGAATGTAGTTCAAACAAAACTTATAGATTGGATTTAGGTGCAATTTCTGCCTCACTCAGCCTATGGTGGGAAATACAAAATCTTCTCTTATATCCTGTTGTAGACAATTTGAATTAAAAATTATTCTTGACAAATAATGGAAAAGCTGTTCTCTTTGTACAAAATGTAATAAGTTCTTTTTGCTTTATTTCAGCGAAAGTCAAAGTCTTGCTTCCCAGATCCCGTATTTCCATGTTCCAGATACCACGGAGGACGTAAATCAAGATGGCTGCCATCTCATTGTCTGTGTACACGGTCTAGATGGTAGGTAATGCTTTATAAACAGCTGAAGTACAATACACAACCTTTTGTCAATACAATTAATAAACATAAATATAAAATAATTTGTAATAACACCTTATTATACCATAATAGAGACAAAGAAAAAAAGATAATTTATAAATTATTTTTCTAAACAAGACAAGCTAATTAGAGTGTTGTTTTGATATAAATCAGTTGTTTTTTTACGGTCAAAATATTTCTATAAAAATAAATGATTAGGCCATGTTTTTATTTTTTTCAATTGTAGAGTTCTACTTTTTGATAGATTGACAAAAATGCAAGTGTTTAATTATCTTCAACTTAGGGGAAAGAACTCTCGCGATCTGAAAAACACGGAAGTGAAACAGATGAGAAAACTCTATCTCTACCCAGAGTACACTCGTTCCTCATTTGACTGTCAACGTAAAAGGAAATAGGGCAAACTGTTAGGTCACGTGATTATTCAAAAAAGTTATGAAGATATTTATAATAAATTCTTTTGCGTGATCTGCAAAGATAAAATATAGACCTATATTAAATAATTTCAATTTTTAGCTCTACTGGCCGAAGGCCAGCAGAGCTTATGGGATTCCGAGTTGTCCGTCGTCCATCCGTCGTCCATCGTCCGTCCGTCCGTCGTCCGTTGTTAACTTTTGTCTCGTTAAGACGATAGGGCCTTCATTTTTCATCCAATCTTTACCAAACTTTAACAGGTTGTTAATATCAATAAAAGCTCGGATGAGTGCGATAACCAGCCAGATAGGCCAAGTAACAGCAGAGTTATGGTCCTTGATTTAGTTAAAAATGCTATATTGCTATATTTTGCCTCGTTAAGATGATAGGGCCTTCGTTTTTCATCCTATCTTTACCAAACTTTACCACATTGTTAATATCAATAAAAGCTCAGACAAGTTCGAAAACCAGCCATATCGGACTAGTAACAACGGAGTTATGGCCCTTGATTTAGTTAAAAATGATATATTTTGCCTCGTTAAAGCGCTAGGGGCTTCATTGTTCATCCGATCTTTACCAAACTTATCAGATTGTTAATATCAATGAAAGCTCGGACAAGTTCGAAAACTAGCCATATCGGAATAGTAACAGCAGAGTCATTGCCCTTGATTTAGTTAAAAATGCTATATTTTGCCTCGTTAAGACGATAGGGGCTTCATTGTTCATCTGATCTTTACCAAACTTTGTCAGATTGTTAATATCAATGAAAGCTCGAACAAGTTCGAAAACTAGCCATATCAGACCAGTAACAGCTTAGTTATGGCCCTTGATTTAGTTAAAAATGCTATATTTTGCCTCATTAAGATGATAGGGGCTTCATTGTTCATCCGATCTTTACCAAACTATAACAGATTGTTAATATCAATGAAAGCTCGGACAAGTTTGAAAACCAAACATATCGGACCAGTAACAGCTTAGTTATGGCCCTTGATTTAGTTCAAAACGCTATATTTTGCCTCGTTAAGACGAGGCGGCCTTCATTTTTCATCCGATCGTTACCAAATTTGTTTTGTTAATTATTTTTTTTAATAATGTTTTAATTTTTTTTATTTAATTTTTTTTTTTTTTTAAATTTTTAATTTTTTTTTTTTTTGAAAATGTCTTTTTTTTTTAATTATTTCTTTTACTTTTTTTAATTTTAGCTCTATGTTGGACCAGTCGGACCAGTAACAGAGGAGTTATTGCTCTTGATTTAGTTAAAAATGCTATATTTTGCCTCGTTAATACGGTAGGGCCTTCATTTTTCATCTGATCTTTACCGAACTTTAACAGATTCTTTATTTATGGCCCTTGATTTAGTTCAAAAGCTGTTTGCCCAAAACTTCCAAAAAAACGTAAATGGCAGTCACTCGCTTCATTGATGTTATAAGAGCCATGTTAGCCAGTAGAGCATCCACAGGCCCTCTTGGGCCTCTTGTTATTTCTATGAGTTAATTTTTTTTAGTAATTTTCTGCTATCAAGCTGCGGTTTGAAATATTTTTATTTATGTGTTTCGATTGAGGAGACCTAAGTACCTATTATTTTTGTAGTAAAATAGTCCCGATTAAAACTAAATTGTTTTCATGCATTATTTCAAATCTTGTAATATCTAATTTGCAGATATTCTACACAAGAAATAAATAAGTTTCAGGCAAACAGATTCCAATTTAACAGGTTTTACCAAAATCTTGTTATTTAGTAGTTAGCAGAGATATGTGAGTGCAAGGAACGATAACTCTGCGTGGAGATTGGAGAAAACTGAGTAACAGCTTTGATAATAAATTCTAAACACAGTATATTTATATACAATTAACAGTTTTATTTACTTTTCAATAATGTCTGCATATTAAAATGCCTACCTGAAGCAATTGGACTTTGAAAACTTGATGAGATTGTAAATCACTCTATAAAAGTGGTGGGTGGGGTAATGCTAAAAAAATTAAACATTCTAAATGTTTAGCTGGCACTTCCAAATTCGATATTCAAGTGAAGCCTGGATGATAATGATAGATTATTAACTAAAAGTACTATGGTATTGCTGAGGTCACGGTCAATAACCATTAAAACATTTAACAATTGTTTACGGTAATTCATTATCAATTGTATCAAAATTTCAAGTTCATATTTATAGTGTAAAACAAAGTTGTTAGCATTATACTATTTAAAATGAATTGAAATATGGTGATGACTATTCAACTGTTGTATACACGTCTCATGAAGTCTGGCAAAATTCTCTCCACTTCTCCCTATAATCACTTGAGGGAGAAGTCCCGGAGAAAATTTCTATCCTAGATTGAGCCCTGGTGGATATGTTTAAAGGGCAATTTAAGAAAAGAAAATTACCTTTGTGAATGATTGCATGATCTGCTATATGTGATCAATAAATGCCTTGAAACCTTTTTGTTTTTTATGTACAGATATTTACTGATTACTGAATTCAGAAAATTTCCCAATTTTGTGAAATGCCCCTAAATATTCTCAATTGAAAAGGTACAGGTACCTTTGAAAAAACATAAAAAAATCACTGCCATAACTTTAAAAGTATTTGACCTATGTTCATGAAAATTCATAAACATTTTTATCGTACCTAAGAAATGTCTTTACACATGATTGTCCAATACTCTGACTTTCATTTCGGCAGAGTTGTGTCCCTTTTCATAAAACTTAAACCAACAGCCTGACCTAGCTCATAACTTTAAATAAGCACAGGGCAGTCGACACATGTGTTCCGTGGAACGCCCTTTTAGTTATTTCTGAACAAAGATTTTAGAATGATAATTTGATGGATGTTTGATTTTTTTTCTTCTTCTTTATTGGCAATCTATTTTTATAAAGTGTATACCCACCATTAATCCCTCGCTGATTATAACCTCCCTAAAATACAACATTGGGAGCAATTTAATTGCATTTTAAGATATTTCTGTTAAGTATAATATACATAGCTGATTTCAGGAATATTTTACACCTATGCTTGTATTTATGAACAGGCAACAGTGCGGATCTGCGACTTGTGAAGACGTACATGGAGATGGCATTGCCAGGCTACAGACTAGAGTTCCTTATGTCAGAGAGGAACCAAACGGACACGTTTGCCGAGTTTGAAATGATGACTCAGCGCCTTGTCAACGAAATACTGCATCATATAGAGATGTTCAACCTCAAAGTGGCAAAATTAAGGTATACGAGGGAGGAAGGGTTTAAATTAAGTATACGAGGGAGGAAGGTTTTAAATTCAGGTATACACGGGAGTAGGGGTTTAAATAAGGGTATACGGGGGAGGAGGGGTTTAAATAATGGTATATGATGGAGGAAGGTTTTAAATTGAGGTATATGAGTGAGGACGGTTTTAAATTAAGGTATATGAGGGAGGACGGTTTTAAATCGAGGTATACAAGGGAGGTAGGGTTTAAATTAATGTATACGAGGAAGAAAGTGTTTAAAGTAGATGAGGGAGGAAGGGTTTAATTAAGATACACAATGGAACATGTTTTTATGCCCCCGAAAATGTTTTCGGGGGCATATAGTAATCGCACCGTCCGTCCGTCCATCTGTCCGTCGGTCCGGATTCTGTCTGTCTGTCCGTCATTCCGCAGTTCGTGTCCGAACCGTAACTTCACAACCCCTGCAGGGATTTTTAAATAACTTGGCACAAGTGATCACCATAACAAGATGATATGTCGCGCGCAAAACCCAGATCCATACCTAAAAGGTCAAGGTTACACTTGAAGTTTATAGGTCAAAAACAGGTACGCAATTTCGTGTCCGGACCGTAAAGTCACAACCCCTGTTTTTTAAATAACTTGGCACAAGTGATCAGCATAACAAGACGATGTGTCGCGCGCAAAACCCAGGTCTTCAAGGTCAAGGTCACACTTGGAGGTCAAAAGTCAAATTGTGTCCGGTCAATACCTCTGGCATTCATGGACGGATTTTCAAATAACTTGGCACAAGTGCTCAACACAACAAGACGATGTGTCGCGCACAAAATCCAGGTCTGTGGCCCCAAGGTCAAGGTCACATTTAGAGGTCAAAGGTCAAATCGTGTCTTGTCAATAACTTGCATGCCTGGACGGATTTTCAAATAACTTGGCACAAGTGCTCACCACAACCAAACGAGGTGTCGTGCACAAAATCCAGGTCCATGGTTCCAAGTTCAAGGTCATACTTAGAGGTCAAAGGACACTTCGGGGGCATTTATCACTTACAGTAATATTTCTTGTTTTCTCATGTTTTTGGAGAGAAAAAAAGAATGTTGGGTTTTGGTTTTTTGGCGGAGAAAGTAGTACCTTATATGACCTTGACCGACTTTTTATGATCAGCGATATTATTTTTATATCTTAATTATTTTAGAGAAGTTTTTCCATCTCAGTGTTACGTGTGTCACATAAAACAAGCTGTAAGGCGACACATTTGACTATGACATTGAAAGTATTGCTTGCATTTTAGGTCACATTGTAACGCCAGTTTTCCTTTTCAGTTTCATTGGTCACTCGCTGGGTACCATCATAATCAGGTCAGCCCTGACCCACATTGAGATGATACCACTGTTACCCAAGCTGTACACATTCTTGTCTCTGTCTGGGCCCCACCTGGGTACCTTGTACAACAACAGTGGACTGGTCAATATGGGTATGTATACTAACACATCCCTTACACCCACACATTGCCAACACCCACACATTGCCAACACCCACACATTGCCAACACCCACACATTGTCAGCACCCACACATTGTCAACACCTAAACGCTGGCGTGGCGCAGTTGGTAGCACGGCGGTTTTGTAACCGCATGCCCCGGGTTCAATCCTCCGTGGTGCCACTGAGTTCCGTCGGTGTGTTCTTGGGCAAGACACTTTCCCTTAGCCTCGTCCGTCAGATGGGGACATAAACCGGGCAATCCCGTGTATCGGTCTATCCTCCGAGCACGTTAAACAACCATAGGAATCTATTCGATAAGAATAGTGCAGGTTCCCAGATTCCTATGTATCCTTTCCCTCTCTCTGGGGTGGCTCTAAATAACCTATACTTTGTTGATGAGCCGTTAAACAACATTCATTTCTGTCAACACCCAAAAATTGTCAGCATCCACACACCTTATCCAACATCCACACACAGGGTCCGACAAATCTTTAAAATCTGTGGTAGCCCACTGGGCTACCAGAAACTAAACTTGGTAGCCCGGCATGCGCGCGGCGGACTCGAGGCGACTCATTAACATTTTTCACTGTTATTGAACATGTTTGTATGTAAATGGATTTACCAATAAAATTATGTCTATAATATATGACTTCTGACTTTATTGTTTTACCAATATAAAATAAAACAAATTATCAAATTCCTTTTAAGTAATTTAGAGGCATTTTATAAAGATCTAAATCTAGGCTTTAAGGGTTTAACTAAATTTTAGAAAGATATTTTAAATCGTTGGAGCTAAAGCAAAATTATTATAAAATGCCTCTTAATCATTGAAATGAAATGGATGTTTTATTTTTGACAGTGTCACTGTAAAGTTTGTTGTTATATTTTCGTACTTAAAAAACATAACAATATTGAGAAAGTAAGAGTTTAAAAAAAAAATTTTTTTTTTACCCCACCCACTCCACCAAATATTGGGCGCGATTTTTTCAAAAACGGCCGTGCAACGGAACTTCCCCTCTGAAAAATAACCGATAGTAAGAATCAAATTGAGTACGATGTACAATAGTACGAATCTAATTGATGACGAAGTACGAAATTTCGTAGGAGTTGTCGTTCTTGAATTCATTCTATTTTTAGAAGCAACAAGCCTTATCAACGAGTATTCGAGAAAAAAATGTGTTTTGTTAACTTGAAAAGCACCCCATCTTGATTAAAAATGTTTGAGACCCCATCTTGATTGATTTATTTCAAATACCCCCCATTCCCCACAACTCAATTGTTTTTGTGTGTGATTTACCCACCCACCTGTTGATGCGATATTCCGGAGTTAGGACGTTTTTTTGGGTCATGTATTTTCTATAAATCGCCGTCCGCTACCCACTGGTATGTTTTAATGGAACAGCCCTTACATACACATTCTTGCAGAATGAAACAATCATGTTTGTTTCTCGATCATAAACATTCATTTTTGGCAATTGTTCTACTCAACTCAACACGTCCCTCATCAATAAAGCACCGTGTCCTAATTACTCAACACTAACAAGTGTATACACAGGTCACGGGTCAGGTCACAGGTGGTAATCAGCAGTCTGCTATCGCGAATATGATTGGCTGATAGCTTATTTAGTGGGAGCGACAATAAACCTGTCAATCAGATTCAGGCACGCGCATGACTGCAATTGTTTGAAGTGGCATAATGCTTTGGGATTTAAGGGATGTCGCGGAGATCAAAGGATGACGGAAAATCGCCGCCGGGCATTAAAGCATGTCGCATGCGACATCCGATATAGGTCTTGGGGAAACCCTGTACATAACTAATCTGTCAATCGATCTGATCCGATCATCCGTGGTGTCTAAACACCTTGTTAATTGGTGTTATTATCGACGCGTGGCGGTGTAATCTTATCTGACTAATTAGCTGGGAACACAGGATTTTGTGATATGGATTAGAGCTAAAATCTTTTTTTTTGCCGGGCTACTTCAAAAGAAAATTTGCAGTAGCCCGCCGGCCGCGAGATAGAAAAAAATGGTAGTCCGGATCTCGACTTTTGGTAGCCCGCGGGCTCCGGGCAGAGGATTTGTCGGACCCTGACACATTGTCAACACCTGCAAATTGTCACCACCCACACATTGTCAACACCCACACACTGTCAATACCCACCAATTGTCAACACCCACACTCTGTCAACACCCACAAATTGTCAACACCCACACATTTCCAATTCCCACACATTGGTAATAGCTGCACAATGTCAACATCCACACAGTCACCACCCACACATTGTCAACACCCACACATTGTCAACACTGAATATTGCCAACACCCACACATTGCCAACACCCACACAATGGCAATAGTTGCACATTGTCAACATTCACACATTGCCAACACCCACACATCGCCAACACCCACACATTGCCAACACCCACACATTGGCAATCATTGCACATTGTCAACACCCACACATTGCCAACACCCACACATTGCCAACACCCACACATTGGCAATCATTGTACATTGTCAACATCCACACATTGCCAACACCCACACATTGCCAACACCCACACATTGCCAACACCCACACATTGCCAACACCCACACAATGGCAATCATTGCACATTGTCAACATCCACACATTGCCAACACCCACACATTGCCAACACCCACACATTGCCAACACCCACACATTGCCAACACCCACACAATGGCAATCATTGCACATTGTCAACATCCACACATTGCCAACACCCACACATTGCCAACACTAAATATTGCCAACACCCACACATTGCCAACACCCACACATTGGCAATCATTGCACATTGTCAACATCCACACATTGCCAACACCCACACATTACCAACACTGAATATTGCCAACACACACACATTGCCAACAACACCCACACATTTCCAATTCCCACACATAGGCAATAGCTGCACAATGTCAACATCCACACATTGTCACCTCCCACACATTGTCAACACCCACACATTGCCAACACCCTCACATTGCCAACACCCACACAATGGCAATAGTTGCACATTGCCAACACCCACACATTGCCAACACCCACACATTGGCAATAGTTGAACATTGTCAACATCCACACATTGCCAACACTGATTATTGCCAACACCCACACATTGCCAACACCCACACATTGGCAATAGTTGCACATTGTCAACATCCACACATTGCCAACACCCACACATTGCCAACACTGAATATTGCCAACATCCACATATTGGCAATAGTTGCATAATGTCAACATCTACACATTGTCAACACCCATACATTGTCAACACCCTCATACTGTCAACATTAACACCTAGTCAACACCCACATTAGTCGAAACACACAATCAATATCGACGCATTGAGATTTTTAAATTTGAGAAATGAGTAGAGTAATTTTTAAAGGAAGCAAATAATTACTTTTCTGGTATTTATTAAAAGTGAGAATTCGTTTAAATTTGCTAGAAACAGCAGCACGTGAAAAAACACCAGACATGGTAAGGGAGATTTGACAGGGTAGGTATGACTGCATGTATGCATAACTGTTACAGGTATGTGGTTTATGCAGAAATGGAAGAAGTCTGGGTCCCTGCTACAACTGTCTCTGAAAGACCAACTAGACCCACGCAACTCCTTCCTGTACAGTCTCAGCCAGAAACCAGGTATGGCCATTTTGCTTCACCTTACTTACATTATAATACTAGTTTGAGGGTTCTGATAATTAACCAGCGTGTTCTTCTACTTTAGATTCAGTAACTGTTGTTCTAGACTTCCTGCATGTGTAAACATTTCTGAGTTACTCACAAATGTATGTCTAAATATTCTGTTCTAAAAACATAAAAACATACAGATATTTTGCCAGCCAAACTTAGAATTGGATTGGATTTTATTGTGGCACCAACAGCTGTCATATGGCAACTTTTCCAGCTTCCATTGGTGGAGGAACACCCCAGGTGCCCCTCCGGATAATTTTTGTGCAGGGCGGGCACCTGGGTAGAACCACCGACGTTCCGCAAGTTAGCTGGATAGCTTCCTCACATGATTACTAGGCCCATGAGGGAGCGAACCTACAGCGGTGAAGGGCAAGTGATTTCAAGTCAGAGACTTAACCACTCGGCCACCCAGCCTAATTTAGACATATTATTTATAAACTGTGTGTAGTAGCAACACTTGTAGCTGACAGATAAACCTGATTGCATGTGGCTTACCCTGGTATAAATATTAATATAGAAACGTGATGTGGCTTACCCTGGTATAAATATTAATATAGAAACGTGATAGTTTGGTGACTTATTCTTAGGTCTGGAGTTCTTCAAGCATGTGCTGCTGGTCGGCTCGTCCCAGGACAGATACGTACCCTACCACTCCTCCAGGATAGAGATGTGTAAGGCTGCACAGAGGGAAAGTTCCGGACTAGGTGAGTGTCTCACACATTCTGATCGCTTCGTTCAAAATAATCTTACATTAATTTCAAATCCCTTGCTAGCGACATAGATATATTGCAAGTTTGTCTAATGTATTACTTTCAAAAATTGATGTTCATGTATATCTTTCTCAAGGCATCAAATAAGTTTTCCAAGCTTGGAATGACACATCTTGTGTAGAATCCCCATGGTTAATATTAAAAAGGAATTTTCGGATTGGGCAACACAAATGTAATGGAAACATTCAAAGCATTTTAGCGTTATTTAGTCCCTATCTGGCCAACAGCAGCCAATGTACACCGATTCTAAACTTACTGACAGCGAGGTATATATATAACCTGCATATTTTGAGAATCTATAGACATTAACGGCTTTAACCAGGCAGGCCAAACCTCAAAACTGGAGAGTTGAATTAAGTGTTATCAACTCATAATTAATTTTACGCATATGCAATCATGGGTATTTTAAAACCCGTAAATAAACCTGTACTTTTAATCAGCACATATACATTATTATCTGACCTGAACACTTGTATAGAGTTTCGATAAATGGTTTTGTAGTGTAATTTTGCCGTTATTTGGTGGGTTAGTTTCTTTAGCATCAATAAGTTCTATATTGTTAACACTGACAGAGATTTGGTAGGATAATCGAGAAACAGCTTTCTGCCATGGTGTACATGTATTGTTATATAGTTTTGACATTTCATTTCTGCCCTGCAGGCTCTGTGTATGGTGAGATGGTCGCCAACATTCTCCAGCCGATAGTTAACAACCCCAAGTGTAAACTCATCCGCTACGATGTATTCCATGCCCTGCCTAACACTGCCAACACCATCATTGGCAGGGCCGCTCATATCGCAGTCTTAGACTCGGAAATATTCATAGAAAAGTTCATGATGGTGTGTGGACTAAAGTACTTTAAGTGAAGAACGTACACATCTGTTTTTGAAGAAATCTACATATTGTGTTTTGAAAAATGCCATAAGCCAGCTTGAAAAAACAACTGAAGGATGAAGAAAGTTACATATAGTATATATTGAAAAAGGTTTCACTAATGAAGAAAGTGTAATATCTGCATTCAAAATTTGCATTCCAATTGAAAAAGGCATTGATATTTTAAAAATCACACATACATGCATACAAGAATGTAACAAATGTGTGTTGAAAGTCAAGCTGTGTTCAAAAAATTTAATGCTTGAAAGCAAGTTACACACCCAGGTGTTGAGATATGAGTAATGGATGTGTCACCTTAATGATGTGGCCTTGATTTAGTATCAGATAGCATGAATCAGAAAGAAAAACACAGAATAATGCATGACATCAACACCAAGCACACAAGGCACGCAATACTGGATGACTAATACCGTGTATGCACGACGTTACCACTTGTATCAGTTGAACTAGAGCACCTGGGAAACTGGTTTTCTAGTGAATAATGAAGGCGAGGTTGGTTGCATTTGGACTGCTGTTACATCATGGAGCAGTCTGAAATAAACACTTGGATGAAAAAAAACTCAGGTTTTATTTAAGATGCTTGATTGATCCATAGGTCTGTAATTGTTTGAAGGAATATCTTGCATATGTTCATCCGACAAACTAAATTAAATCTTGCTAAATGATATTCTGAAAAGGTTTAAAAAAAATATGGGAAATTTTTGGAAATGGATGTAATTTACCTCAGTCAAGATAATCTGAAAGTTTTGTATAAATATTTCAATTATTTGGTAGTATTAACATTTCTACCATCCCAGCAACAAGGGTTCTGTGTAAGTAGGACCTGGGTAAATTGTAAAGTTAGTATTTCTGCAAAGAATTCCCATTTGTCAAGGTTACCACTAACAATGTGTTCATTAATTCCAAAGCACTTATGGCTCAAACTGTCACCCCAAGCAAAATTCGCGGGATACTCCACTTTCTGCTGATTTCCCGTAATATTCCTGACATTTTCCATGTTTTGTGGCCATGACAATACTAAGGTTGATAATTTTAAATAACAGTTTATGTAAAATGGTCAGTGTGAACTGTTTAATACTCCAAAATTGTGCAGTAGTATCATTGTTACATTAACCAACCCGAGATTCATATCGTGCTTGTGGTAATTATGAAAACTTGGCAGACAGTTCTGCTTGAGCGGTGAGACTGCATCCACATAATACCTACAACTATCCAAGCTGTAAATATTATTATCTTATTTATTGAATTGTTACTATTTATTACCCTTATTCACTGTACATTTCCAGTTTATGTCTGTCTGATGTGCTTCATTTAATACGAAATGCTGAATTTATTGCATTTCAACGGTTAATATTTTTACTAAAGTAAATTTTGTAAGCCATGAGTGTGCTGTTTCTTACAGATGTGTTTATAGATGTGATGTGATGCATTGTATATCATACACAGA
Source organism: Cyrtodaria siliqua (assembly GCA_037043455.1). Taxonomy (NCBI): domain Eukaryota; kingdom Metazoa; phylum Mollusca; class Bivalvia; order Adapedonta; family Hiatellidae; genus Cyrtodaria; species Cyrtodaria siliqua. The sequence continues at coordinate 63,135 of JAWPHD010007993.1, read as the reverse complement.
CATGTATTGTTGTTGTGTTGCCTGCGTAGCATGGCAGACACTTAGGGATCACTTTGTCCAGAGTCTGTCCGTCCATCATACTTTAATCTGCAACCTGACCTTGCCCATAACTTGAAAAGTATTTAACCGGCATCATAAAACCTTGCCCACATATTCATCTTACCACAAGGAAGGTCGTTAAATACACGTCCCATAACTTTGACTCATTTTGGTAGTGTTATGAATTTTTTTGTAAAAATGTAACCTGCAACCTCACCTAGCTCATAACTGAAATAAGCACACAGCAGGCGACACAAGTGTTCCTTGGAACACCTTTCTGGTTTTTACACATACACAAGATATGGTATTAGTGTTATAACAATGTATTTTAGTCCAGTTGTCATATGCATCATTTGTGTTGCCATATTATGTGAATATTGTACATGTCAGGTGTGTTTTTCCTGAGTTCCCCCACCACATATCATATTTATAACATGTTTATAAACAAATGTAAATCTGTCATGACACCTCTATGTTAGTTAGCTGTTAGTAACTCAGAGAAGGGTAATGTCTTTGTTCTATACTTCTGTATGGTCTATGACTGTGTTCTATGCTTGACTGAATATCCTTTTACATTAACATTTTGTTCACTATTTTATATAACAGGTTATTTGTAACCCAAATTCATCCATTTTTTTCTTGACAATCTTTATTGTTTATTGTTGCAAAAGGTATTTATTTTCGTTTGTTTAGGCCATAAAAAATTAATTACCTGGTTCTCACGCCCGCCCGCATGTCTTTTTTGGTGCCGCATTGCCGATTTTAACTCAAAAGTAATAAAATAAAAATTAGAAATGCGCTACCGAAATTTCGAAAAAAAGGTTCCGCATCCAAGTTTGTTCCGGTTTTTACATGCAACTACCTCAGGGGAAACCCCTTGTGGGTAGACTGGTGCGCGGCCGACTATCTGCCGCTCTGCTCGCTAGCTTGTAAGTGTTGCAGTCGTACGGGTACCAATCTAGGAGTCCGACGCTTGAGACGCTTGGAACTAGTAGGTGCTACAGAACAGGCGATTTATTCAAGCGTCTAATCGACAAAGTCTCACAACAACATGCAATAGTTCATGCGTGATCTAATACAAATATACGGACTTATTGTGATTGAAAGAAGCATAAGTCGGGAAGAAATGATAAGGTAATGATCGACAATAGAGATGAGCTGATCCAACTGGTTATTGCACATGTATTTCGAGATATTTTGCATCAATACATGTATTGGTATTAAAAGTTCGGATAAAAAAAAAATCGCCCGCATGTCTGTTGACCACTGTAAAATTGTAAAAAAAAATACGCCCGCCCGCATTTCTACTCAGAAAAAGTGGCCTGAGAACCAGGTAATTAATTTTTTGTGGCCTTAATACTTTGTTTTCATATATTTACCTTAGAAACTGTAGGTTTTGTTCACTCATTGATATTAAGGCATGTACCGCTGTGTTAGGGAATGAGACATCTGTGATTGAGACCTCCATGGTTGGGATAGTAAGGATGCTGCGTCTAAAACATCCTCGCCTCTCACCGCTGCAGGTTAGAATCCCCCTGGGAGCTCGATATACAGGAGGTATACAGTACTGGTTCTACCCAGGAAAAATGGAGTGGTCTGCCTCTACCATAAAAAATCGACCATCGTATATAGCCTAACATACGCTAAAAACGACATAAAACACCTTTCAAACCAACGGCTGTGATTGACCTGAAGCAAATACAAGAACCAGTAGCATGCAGGAAAGCCTTAAATGTCTTGCGGCGCACAGCAGTCCATGTCGAGTCTGCCTGTGGGACATTTATAACTCTAGCTGTAAGGGGAGTGAGAGGCTATTCCATGGCGAAAACTTACCGGTTGTGATTTTTTTCTTTTTTTGAATTTAATAGGGCTATAATAAAGTTCCTTTTATAATTTTAATTGAAGTGATGGTTTTTAATATGGGGAAGCTCTGACAAACTCCCAGTACCTACAAAGTTGGCATGAATCAGTAACGTGGACTAACATGTACTAAGTAAATGCTTTTATAATTTATTCTGTCATAACATAAACATCCAATTTTTGAGTTTTTTATCGGATCTGTATGTATTGTGAACATATCCAAATTGGGCATTATTTGGGTTCCATTTAGTTAAGATTTTTTTTATCATATATAACACAGGGTTAAATAAATAATTTGTAGCAACAAAACTGTGTAGTACTAAATGTTAAATGATTGTGAATGCAGAAAATAAATAAGCTGGTGTTATTATACATGGAATGTATGCAGGAATCGGAATGGGTTGATGATTCATTATTTCACCCTGGCAAAAAAAGCTTATTGCATGTACTTTATTCATTGTGTCCTTGCTTCACAGTTTAGTACCTGTGTGACAAGGCCTGGAATTCACCAACCAGTCTTCAAACTATTCTTAGACTTGAGTTGAAGTACTCTAATTACATTCACAAATATTCCCATGACCTTCAGAGATAAACAATCGTATGAAGTTGCTATTTATTAGTATTTATCATATTTATGCATAGCAGTTTGTTATGAACACTTAGAAATATTTATTATTAAAAGGTGCAATGTTGGGTTTAAGTTTTAAAGGGAATGTAGCGACACAGCCAAACATTACAAATCATTATTATTGAGAGTTCTGAAAAACTGGTAAAGGGTGAAACAGTTATCAAAATCGATTTTAATTGCTTTTTATGATATTTATCAATATTCCATATATGGTAATTTGGAACTATGATGTCATAGTTCTCAAAATGGCGACTCCCACGGATTTAGAACAACCTTCAAATGGTCATATCTTTTTAGTTTATCATCCGATTTTGATAAAGTTTTCACCTTTTTTCAAGTTTTTCACAACTCTCAATACTAGAGCTTGTTTGCCGTGTCCCTACATTCCCTTTAAGAATATTCCCAAAAATCTTTGATGATAAATAATGGCAACCACATTTTGAGCTGTCAAAAGAGCTTATGTATGTTGTCTGTCTATCTGTCCGTCTGTCTGTAATTACATTTTGTGTGATCACTGCTTCAAGGTCGTTGGTTTAACATTTAATTATACCCCTGCTTTCACAAAGTGAAGTGGGTGCTATATATAGGAATCACGGTGTCGGTAAAAAACAGTTACACTCAGAAGGTTTTTAACAACTAGATTAAAGGGATCCAGAATCTTTGACATGTGCAACTAATTGATATGTTGCCTTGCTTTCTTTCATTGTAATTATTGTTACACACACCATCCTGGCATAGTATGTGGTCTGTTTTGGTGTGGCTTAAGTAGTATTGCAGGCTAAGTTACAAAGATCTTTCATTCCATATTTTGTTATTGTATACAATTATTTAATCATCTTGTCTTTAATGATAGCATTCCTTTTTAGATATTTTTCTGTTGGTTTACTCTAGTTTTTACCCCATATATATTAATTATACATGTACCACATGTTACTCTTTGTTATTTATGCATGTTTTATGTGTTTTTTTGAATTTGACCTTTTTTTGTTGTTGTTGTATTTGGTTGTGCAGGATTATGGACAGTTTATTAAGCTTCTAACCAATGTTACAATATTGGGACGTTACAGTAAATATGCATTGTACCTCAGACTCGCCCTCAAGGTTCCTCCTGAGGTTCAAGCCTTGCAGGCACCACTTTGTGTGTTCTTGGATTAGACACTTTGAGCTTCATGTAGAGATACGTAGAACCTATAACATACAAGTCCTCAGTACTGAAGCGAGTCGTGAAATGGTGGTCGCACCTTTCTTAAACATGGTTCATGCAGGCAAGACCAGAGGAAATTCAAGCACTTTTCAAGGACTGTATTGTGTTTTTCAAGAACTCTTAAATCATCTCATCACACATACCACATAGAGCTACCTTTAGTTGTATTTCTGTCTTCATCACTCTCACTAATAATGTTCACAACTGTCTCAGATATGTAGCGAATGAAAATAGCACAGACTTCTACATGTCATGTTTATTTACAAGTGTTTTCTCTCAGCCTACATTTTTCTTATCTAATTTCTCAAGCTTGACATCCTTGACAAAATATTCACCACCTTCACTATGAAGTTCACAAGTGTCTCATATATGTACAACAAACTACTGCTGAAAAACAGCACAAAAGTATGACCTGTCTATTTACAAGTTCTTTCTCCCACTGATTAGTTTTACTTCAAAACTTCAAGCTTCTCATCCAGTTTCTTGCTAAGATCTTCATCAGTCTCACGCTTTGCCGTGGCCCCCTTTTGACTTGCATTAGACAGAGCTAGACAATTCCATTTCAAGGTTTTCTCTGCTTTAAGACAGATCATTTGCCTTCTCAAGTGATTCTTAATCCAACATGGCCTTTTTCTTTTTCAAGTTCTCAATCTCCTCCAGAGCATGCTTTCTTTTTCTCGGCTGGGCTGTAGATTTTCTCTTTTCCCTCTCCTCATCCAAGTAAGCTGCATACTTCTGTCTTCCAGATGCTGCACTCACCATCAGCTGATTGGTCATTGCTACTTTCAATACTCAACCAACTGCTCGGACATGATCACATATTATTCTTTGTGCCAACACTGAGCCTTCAAGTTTTCCACCTCCACCTCTTTGTTCACAGAAAAGCCTCGCTCTACTGTGGCTTGTCCATGGGACAGGGTCAACAGGAGTTCGACAATCTCCAGCAAATTCTCATATCTTGGAACTGACACCATCCCGGTATGGGCTGAATCCTGAGAAATTATCTGAGCCAATCACTGTAATGTTGTCCAGAAACCCATTGTATTGTAGTATGATGGCTTCAGCATCACACTCATTGATTCGTTTTGTTGCAACGATTAACTTGGTGAGCCTCTGAAATCTTCCCCTGCGGACATCGACATCTCGAACCATTTCCACAGGACTCGATGAGGCCATGTTCCTAACTACAGAATATGTAATTGGACTCTTCAGTAGAATCTTCTTCAGTACTGCAATTATTATAAATGACTTGCATTTCATTCAGAACTCCAGGATCTCCCTCTCACTGGCAGCTGTTGTACTTTTCAGCCTCTACTCCAGGATCTCCCTCTCACTGGCAGCTGTTGTACTTTTCAGCCTCTACTCCAGAATCTCCCTCTCACTGGCAGCTGATGTACTTTTCAGCCTCTACTCAGCTTGAAATCAAACCAATTTTCTTATGCGTCCGTTTTCTGATTGGTTTTCTCATCTAGGTCAATCCTTCCCAATTTGTCTGCTGTGTTGGCTTGTTGCAACACATCAGGCTTGATGATTTTCCTCATCAAACATTTGATAACAGAAATCAAGTCTGTTACCAGGAAAGGGACCATTAGTTTGTCGGTTTGAAAATTTGACAGAAAAGGCTGCAATATGTTGGCAATTGAACAAAAGAACTCAAACTTTGCCCTTACTAACTTGTCCTTCACTGCTTCACACAGAACCTGATACGACTTTGTTAGTTTGGCCAACTCCTTCGTCTGCGACTTCTTGACATAGATTTCAACTTAACTCCACCATTTCAGTGCTCTCTGCGATACTGGAACATTCTCTAACCATCTGTGACTTACAAATTTCAGTGGCATGAGACTGGCACCTACAACTTTCTGAAAATCTTCTCTTCAGGCAGGGGAATCTTTGAAAAGATAGTAGAGGCTACTCAAAATGAGAATTTTGCAGCCAGTCCACTGTCCGGGAACATAACAAGGAAAAACGTCGGCTATGTTTTCATTTGATTTGTAGGAGTTATGTGTGACAACAGTCTGCAATGTCCACACAATCTCAAACTTAAAAACGTCATTCTTGGAAACAAAGTTAAATTTTTAGATCTATTGTGATCACTCTTCGTCCATCGTCCGGCCGTCGTCGTTGTTAACTTTTGCTTCAAACGACCTCCTCAGAAACCGCTTGGCCAATTTTGACCAAACTTCACGTGAATGATCCAAAGAAAAATGTTTTTTAGATTTGTTATATTAGATCAGGGTGACATCCAAGATGGCCGCCATTACCATATATGGTCGAAACCTTAAAAAAAAATCTTCTCAAGAACCGCTGGACAGATGTCGACAGTTTTTCTTTTAAAATGATCACCAACGCCTAGACTAGACTTGGGATTTTGCATGTTTTTCATAGACATATAGGAAAATACTTTAAAAAATCTTCTTCTCTGAAACCACAAGGCACAAAGCTTTCATGTATTACATGTAGCATCAGTTTATGGTCCTCTACTAAGTTTGTTCAAATAGTGACCTTGGGGTCAAATTTGGCCCTGCACTGGGGATCACAGGTTTACATAGACTTATATAGGAAACTTTTTTAAAAAATCTCTGAAACTACAAGAGCCCAGAGGTTTAATATTTTGCATTTACTATAAGATTATGGTCCTTTACCAAGTTTGTTCAAATGGTGACCCTGGGCCGCCCCAGGGGTGACATGATTTACATAGACTTGTATAGGGAAAAACTTCAAAAACCTTCTTCTCCGAAACTGCTTGAGCCAGATGTTTAATATTTTGCATTTGCTATAAGCTCATGGTCCTCTACCAAGTTTGACCCTGGTGTCAAATTTGGCCCCGCACCGGGGTCACAGTTTTACATAGACTTATATAGGAAACAAATAAAAAATCTTCTTCTCTGAAACTACAAGAGCCAGAGGTTTAATCTTTTGCATTTACTGATTATGGTCCTTTACCAAGTTTGTTCAAATGGTGACCCTGGGGTCACATTTGGCCCCGCCCCAGGGGTCACAGCTTTGCACAGACTTGTATAGGGAAAAACTTAAAAAATCTCCTCCTGAAACCACAAGGCACACAGCTCTCATATATTACATGTAGCCCTGGGGTCAAATTTGGCCATGCCCCAGGGGTTACACTCTAGCACTTCATTTTGTATTTGATCTTTACCAAACTTTGTCAGTGTCTTTATATCAATGTTGTTAACACAACAGAGGCCACATTTCTGGAACAATCTTAACCAAACTTGCACAAATTGTATATGACCATGAGAAGATAATGGGCCAGTATTCGGGTGATCGATATAGGGCCATCTTGGCCCTCTTGTTTTTCGTTCTTTCCAGCACTGGCGTCGGCTGTTGATTTGGTAGATGTACTTGCTGCTTCATCACGTGGTGGTGGTGGGGGTATCCCCAAGCCATTTTTCCTTGCCATGAGTGAATCTAGAGTTAGTTTCAGTACCTTGTTCAGAGTTGACACCGAAAAAATGCAAATTCATCGATGGCATAGTTGTTTCAGACGAGCGGTGTTTCAAGGCATTTTCACCCATAGTGTCGACGTCTATTTCTTTGTTGCAGAGAATACACACAACCTTGTGTTTATCGGCTGTCTGCCTGACCCATTTATACTTTGACAACCAGACACGATTGAATACACACTTCCCCATCATAGAAATATTTCTATTCCTCGTGTTCACATTTCCCGTACTTTCAGTTTGGCAAGCGTCTCAGTCATGATATATCTAATGAGCGTTTGACCGATCGAGACATTTACAACAGTTACACGAATAGTCTCCCTTGCACTGCTCGCTCGATGTAAACAAATACAACGAGCGCTGCTGATTCACTTTTCGGCGCCGATAGCGGTTGTGAAAATGTTTTATTAATGATTTCTTCGAAATTCAAGCACTTTTTAAAGACCTGCTCATTTACAATGACTTTTCAAGCACTTTTTTCCAATGACACAAAATTCAAGCACTTTTCAAGGATTTTTTTTAGAATTAAGCACTTTTCATCTGACGGCCGTAAATTCAAGCACTTTTCAAATCTGTGCAAACCCTGTTAAGGTCGAGTGCCATATGACCTACAGCACTTGTGATGATGGGATGGACTGTGACAAAGTTTGCGTCCAGTGTTAAGTAGATTACTTCTAGATAGAGGTAGAATGTAGTTTCAGAGGTTGGGAATGCGAGACATTGCAAACCAAGCGGAATATAAGACTGGTGTACTCTATATTTTCTAAAAACAGAGTGTTTATATCAATGAAAGCTTGGAACAAGTTCAATAATCAAATCAAATTTGAGCAGAAGGCACCGTGCCCTCATTACCCGCATGAATTGCCTTAGGACATCTGGACATATCGCGCCCAACTCGACTTTAAGAGAAGAGTGACGGTCATTTCACGACTCCCTTCAATACTGAGGACTGTATTTACAGGTTTTACATATCTCTGGCAATGGTAAACCCAGCGTTCTTTCTCCGAGCATGACTATAGGAATCTTAATCGTTAGTAAGGGAAGGGCAGGTTCCCAGATTCCCATGTGTCCTTTCCCTCTCTCTGGGCCAGCTCTAATTAGCCTATAATGTGTTGATGAGCCGACCGCTGAGGGGATAGAATCTATCTTCAGGAGGAGATGGCATCTCACCACTTGTTGGTATCTGGAGGAATAATGTTCTCCATTCTAACTTACAACACCTGCAGTAAATACATTTATTTAAAGCAGAATAAACAAACATGTACACTATGTGTAAAAATAAAACATATATGTACACGGCTGTATAAAGTTATGTGTTTTGCTGGCATAGAAGCTGTTTACTGTGAACACTTGCATTTACAGTATGAAGAACAAGTGTTAACTCGACTATAATTATTGTTTGGGTTGCTTGTTTGATCCAAACATTTTTTTGCATTTTCAGGCTCTTTTATTTTCTAAATATATCAGGGAAACAGGCTTTCAGGTGGTAAATAAGAACACCTCACATTTTGAGAATCAGTTGAAAATATCGTAAAGAAAAGTTGAATTTTGCTCCATCAAGCATTTAAAAAAGTAACTGTATTAGAATCTCGCTCCGAAGATGGGTTTTATCCCAAAATAATAAACAAAGAAGATACTTCAGATTTTGGACTCGCAGCAACAAGGATTTTCACTGTTAAAGTTTTACCAAAATGTATCTCGGGTCTTCTTTTATCTATATATAATTATTGCGATACTTTCAGAATTGTGTGTTCAAATGCGGGAATACCTTTGGCTCAAACAAACATATCATATAGATAGATGATAATGAGGAGGAATGAATGAATGGTGTTTTACGGCACGTCGCCACAAACAGGTGGTATTGTGTGCAAAAACTGACGCAAATAAACAATAAAATAGTCAATTATTAAAGATTGTTGTAAAAATGTATAGGTAAAACTATTTACCAATAAGGCATGATATGGTAAAACATATTAACTAGGTATATAAAGATCAACAAGTGCCCATCAATGGGTGTGTAAACAAGATAATGAGGATGAAGGCTTTATATGAAGTACACACATTTAAACTTTTATGAGTACTTCAATATTTATTTTGGCAAAATCTTGCCTTATGAATTAAAACTTGATATGCTCATTTGCAAGAACCAGCAAAATACAAAAGTTATAGGCTGTGAAATTTGACTTGGTTGATAGTAAGGAGAGATCTGTGTAAGTGGTTGGCTTCCAACACAGTTGTGTCACACAACAAAATTTTATAACAAGATGCCATAATAAACTTCCCTTTATTTCTTTTTTTTTGTGTTTTTTAAATTGTTTACAAAAGCTGAAGTAGCTTTTTATATTTTTAATTTAATGCAATCTTCAGTGCAAATATTGTGCGTGTTTGTTTTGTGTAACCCAATATGAGAAGTGCAATTTGAATTTATTGATATAATTATGTGACTATATTTTCATTAGTTATAGTGAGAATCCTTTTTGGAATGTTGCACCCTCAGTCTCACCCCTGGAGGTGGTGTTGCACCCTCAGTCCCACCCCTGGAGGTGGAGTGTTACATCCTCGGTACCACCCCTGGAGGTGGAGTGTTACACCCTCAGTCCCACCCCTGGAGGTGGAGTGTTAAACCCTATGTTCCACCCCTGGAGGTGGAATGTTACACCCTCAGTACCACCCCTGTAGGAGTTGACAAACAGGGGCCAAAACAATTTGAGGGAAACAACATACTATAATATACTATTACAGATTCATCTATACATTTTTACTAATTTTGAGTACCAAAACACAGTCTAAAAAAACTAATTATATTTAATGGTATAATACTCACTGTGTGTTATTGTACAATGGTATAAGCAAATTTTCCTGTTCGAATATAAGGCAATGACATTACAAATGTATTGAATAAAATGCGGATATAAATAGTTTTAGATACTTATTTGTATCCAGTTATAGTTATATTACCTCACGTTGTTACACACAGGTATAATAGTGATACATAATTAGTATATTTATACCCTCGCTTTCACAAAGTGAAGTTGGGGCTATATAGGAATCATGTTGTCCGCAACGTCCTGTCGTGTTGTGTAACACATTGTTGTCCCGTCACGCGACACATTTTTGTGTCGCCTTTTCGAAAAGAAAAAAAAGCGATACATAGGGATCCGTCCATCCGTCAGTCCGTCACGAAAACTTTGGCTATAACTTTCTCATTTCTTGATATTTCTTCATCAAACTTTCAATTTTACTCATCATGACAACATCGACATGACCATACTAAAATATAAGTCAAGGTCACACTGAAGGTCATTATATGGGTTAAATACTCATTTTTTTCCTCACGAAAACTTAGGCCAGTTTGTCAAGGTCATTTATCTGGGTCAAAGAAAACTTGTTATAATGACAAAGTGCTGACAGGCGACACACGTGTTCTGCGGAACACCCATCTAGTTATTATTTGCATACCTCAAACAGTTTTGAATGGGTTGTTCTCAGAATTCATATACCCATAACACTGATGACAGAATTATGCCCCTTTATTTGACTTAGAATTTAAGTGGGGGTATTCCTCTTCTTCGGTGAAGCATGGAGCCCTGAGGTCTAGTGACAGAGCGTTGGACCCAGGATGGAAGGGTCTTGGGTTCAATCCCTGCCATGACCATATGTGTTGTGTCCCTGAGCAAGACACTTTAGTTGCCTTTGCTGAGTACTGGTCCTACCCAGGAGTGATTAAAATCATTTCAGAGAGCTTTCATTACTATCAATGTGAAAAAAAAGAAAAGTTTAAAACTAATCAAATTGCAGTATTTTATTTGTCTCACTATGTTTCAAAGTTGCAGAGCAACCTTCAGACAGACAGACACCCTTTCAGATTGGCCTTTCATTTTAAAATCAAATTATTAGCAAAATAGCTACGGTCATTTATACCATTTTCATGGATGAATGTTAAAAATCAAATGCCATGTTACGCGAGGAAAACTGTTTGTCCACATACTGACATGTGTTTAGACATCAGTAAAACTGGGCAACATACGAGGGCTGACGGAAAGTTCAGAGACAGATCAATTTTCTACGGATATAACAAACATTTTGGACAATACATTTGGCTTCCATGTAAATGACTTTATTTCTGAAGTTTATAGCTTTACATACATTATATATATTTATATACATATGGTAAGCGCCACTTTGGCTACCAATTTGTCACATTGGTGGAGCAAGCCAAAACAAAAATGTAGAACGCACGACCATTAAATGTTGAGTGGACATAGGAAAATACGATTTGACGATTTGCTTGATTTGAAAACGACAGTAATGTACATTATCAAAATATTTGAGAAGACATGGTATGAGAGGGAGTGTGACAAATGTGTTCAGAGACACAGAAATTGCATTGAGTGTATTGGAAGATACGTTGAAAAGAAATGACTTAGTGTTTAAGATAAAACATCGTATTACGTCGCTGACGTTAAAAACGTTCAACCTTATGCCACGAACTGCTCCGTGACCTGTGTGTTTGTAAAACTTTTACTTTTATACATGTTTTTACATCAAAATCCATGATTTCTTAGAGGAATAATATAACATTATTCCCATGTAAATATTTTTGTCAAATATTACTTCTTGTGCACAATTTTTACAAAACTTCAGAACTTCTGAACAGCCCTCGTATATGCCAATTTAAAAACAAAATGCATAGCATGAGCCAGTGTTTTTATCTGTAGGCAATAATTTCATGTATTCAGTGTATTTATATATGATGATATGATGTTTTAGCGACCTATGTGTACCATGATTTGATGTATTTCAATGTCTTTATGTCCCATGATTTGATGTTTTTAGTATCTATCTGTACAAAGTATTTGCAGTGAATTTGGACAAAATTGACCACTGCTGTGTCTTGAATGATAAAATTGTTTGTTGTTTAGTTCCTTATTGAATAAGGAATGCTTGAGTTCCTTATTGAATAAGGAATGCTTGAACTGAATATTCGGAGTAAAACCACCTGTATTGGAGGAGCTTAATTAGTTCCGTAGAAAATTATAAACGCTTACATGTTACTGCTATAAAGAATGATGTAATGTACTTTTGCTGTAAGAAGATCTTAATTTCTGCTTGTTTAACTGTATACAACTGTTGAGTGTGTCTTGTATTGTTAAGGAGTATTGGTTTCACATAGGTATAATGGTGATATTTTACTGTTTATTTCATGTAGTAATCCTCAATAAAATTGCAGTATTTATTTGAAATGTTTCTTGTTTTGATTTAAGAAGTGCTGATTTTGATCAGTTATTTGGAAGGTTTAAAGTAATAATAAAATATTTTCTTTTTGATACATGAAATTAACAAACTCGCACTCGGTGTATTTTATTATACCCCCGCTTCACAAAGTGAAGTTGGGGCTATATAGAATGTCCGTCGCCTCCCGTTGCTATGACAAACGAATATTTAAGACATTTATTTTTCTTGATTTTGCCCATCCTCATTGGCATTATAAAAAAACCGGGAGTATTCGCCATCTTCAGCAATAGTTCTGGTTTAACTATTACATCATTCTGACTGATCCGGGTAAATGAACAATTATCAATATATTGGTAGATTACGGTTAAATCCAGCCAATATATATCAACACGGCAGTGCCGCCTTGAACATGGGCCCAGATGGTATGTTGCTCACCAAATTGCAAGTTATGAAATATTTATGTCCAATACATCCATGGCTGGGGGAACACAATAATACATGGATGGGGGAACATAATACATCCGTGGAATGGGGAACAATACATACATGAATGGGGAACACAGTACATCCATGGATGGGGGAACATAATACATCCATAGATGGGAACAATACATCCATGGAGGGTGAACACAGTACATCCATGAATGGGGGGAACACAATACATCCATGGATGGTGAACACAATACATCCATGGATGGGGAACACAATACATCCACGGATGGGGGAACACAGAACATCCATGGATGGGGGAACACAATACATCTATGGATGGGGAATACAATACATTTATGGATAGGTGAACATAATACATCCATGGATGAGGGAACACATTTCGGACAATATAAATAAGTGTTGTAACATCAACCGAAATAGACAAACGTAAAAGTATTCTCCAACACTGCTTTGTAGATGGTACTTGGTTATTTCTCACCAGCTTTACAGAATACTGTTAGGCAAATCAGGCCTGGTGTTACTTATTTTAACAACTTAGGAACTAATAGTTCTACTTTTCTTTTTAGGCTGAAAAGAAGGGTGCTCTCAGAGTGTGCTGAGCTATTCAGTTCAATTACAATTATACTATACTCGGTAAAAAAAGTTTTGGACCAGGGTATATAAAACCATATAAAAATAAAACTAATGGACAAAATTTAAGTATATTTTTTTAGTAACCAAGGTCTACCCTACCTGGTTAATTTGGTACCAGAAACATTAAATTCCAAACAAGATTTGATTTTAAAAAAATATCGCGAACACACAAAGGGTCTGTAAAAAATGTTGCAAAGTCCATACAAAGTAACAGTTACGGACACATTCGAGTTACCAATAAAAAGATTATTTTTTTCGCCAACTTTCATTGTAAACGATAATTGTTGTTGATTGTTGATCTATTGTGAATTATCAACTGAGATAATAAGAGTTATGGTCGAATGTCATGGTTCAGCGATCATTGTACGGGTTCGAACACTGCCATGGTCCAAAACTTCTTTTACAGAGTATATATTACAATAATAGTTTGTTGCTTAAACTTTGTCTGACTGTAAGTATGTCCTGCTGTAACAAGAGTTGGACTTGATTGCAAAGTTTGCTGTCAATTCCCACTTATATAGGGGTGGGTTCCAACATCTGCCATTCAGGGGTGAGGAAATCCTGGCATCCTCCAATCAGGGGTGAGGAAATCCTGGCATCTACCAATCTAGGGTAAGGAAATCCGGGCGTCCACTAATCAAGGGTGAGGAAATTCTGACATCCTCCAATCAAGAGTGAGGAAATCATGACATCCACCAATCAAGGGTGAGGAAATCCTGGCACCAATTAAGGTTGAGAAAATCCTGGCATTCACCAAATGCTCCAAGAGTAATGACATCAGAAATCCTGATATATTCAAGATACCAGAGATCCTTGGTGGACTTCAGACTGGCCAACATTCATATTTCAGATAAAAATGGGAACCGATGGATATATTTCAGGTTTTCCTATAATTTATTCATCTAATAATATAACATAAGTTTGCTTTTATATAATAAGACAGTATTGATTATGTGGAAACCAGGCCCAAAACTTGGCGAAGCAACAGTTCAAATAATGGCGGGCATCAAACTTGCTTACGTTGTTATATTCCAATGATAAATTCAGATAGTGAAATACTGGTTAACAAAACAAAACGATTTGTAGTATGGTTTGTGAAATTTCCTTCGATGAATGCAAAGCATTAAAACTAAGAGGGTTATTTAAAAAACGCGACGAGCTACGCCCATCTCTGTGTTTAAATGACCCAACTGGCTGAGATAGTGTGCAGGCTATCAGGACTGAAGCAACCATGTTGAATGAGAACAGGGTAAACTATGACGGCCATGGTGTACATGTACAGTACAGAAACATCTGTCTCGGCACTACGAGTGTAGGCCTGTAGGGAATAGCGATTCTTTCGTCCTACATAAGCAAATCTGACAGTTGTAAAGAGTTCACTGGAAGTAACTACCTTGCCAAAGACAATTCAGCTTATGTGATGGTACGTTTTCCATCGCCGCTGTCGTTTAGATAACTTGATTATATGGTTTCCGATTTTCTAAACTGTAGCAAATTTTAGATTATTTAAAATTTAATTACTATAAACATGTACTAAAAAAACGTAAACATGGTAACTTCATCAAACCTTTTTTTGATTTTTACCAAACTTGATGTGAAGGTTCGTTTCAAAAAGATTGTGACAAGTTTATCTAGATGTAATAGAGAGTGGGCCTGGAATATTCATTCATGCGCTGTAAAACACCAATTCAACTCAACCATTAAAAGCTTCAGGAGAGTTTTATTTATTATTACTTTCAAAGTCCAGTAACTCTGTTTATCTTGTTTGTCATAATGCTAGTTAGAGTAATGTACCTTGTACTATCCATGTGTTTTGGGATGAAATGACAAAAAACAACTGCAACATGTAAAGGAATGAAGTTTTATTATTCCTATAGATACTAATGACACTTGGTGTACATGATGAGCACTGTGGACAGCTTCACAAGGGTTCCCACCACACTGCCTGCAAATAACCCACCACACCACCTGCAAATAACCCACCACCCACCTACCCAAATTGCCTAATTAAAGAAGTCTGAAATTGGCATCGCAATGAGCACAATTAAAAATATATTCTATTGTTTGGCATTGTTTGTGACTATCATGACTGGCATGCCGTTATTTGTTTGCGACTATCATGTCATAATTTGTATGCGACTATCGTGACTGGCATGCCATTATTTAGTGACTATTTTTACTTATGACTGACATGCCATTATTTGTGACTCATGAATGGCATGCCATTATTTGTTTGCAACTATCACGACTGGCATGGCATTATCTGTTTGTAACTATTATGACTGGCATGCCATTATTTGTGACTCAAGACTGGCATGTTATTATTTGTTTGTGACTATCATGACTGGCATGCCATTATTTGTCTGCGACTATCATGACTGGCATGCCATTATTTGTCTGCGGATATCATGACTGGCATGCCATTATTTGTCTGCGACTATCATGACTGGCATGCCATTATTTGTCTGCGACTATCATGACTGGCATGCCATTATTTGTCTGCGACTATCAAGACTGGCATGCCATTATTTGTCTGCGACTATCATGACTGGCATGCCATTATTTGTTTGTGACTATCATGACATGTTTTTTTTTCATTTGATGAAAAACAAGTTGTAGCTATGGAAAGGAATCTATTAAACAGCTGAAATATTTATAGCTAAAAAAACTAGCGAATACCACACCATCACAATTAGCTCTGGATTCTGGGAAATATGACATTTGGAGCTGCTAATTGGCTACAACCCTTTATACCATGGAACTAGGGTAAACAACACACTTACTTCAGTGTACAAATTACCAATTAAACAAATTGCACCACAGTGCCAGCACCAGCATTGTCTGCCAGTATTAACTATGGTGGATGTGATGGCATGATGACAGTAGGTGGATTACCCATGTGAGCTGGAAGCGATATTGATCCACTTATAATGATACAGTGGTAAAGTATAATATAAACATTTGCTGTACAATATTATGTTTCCAAATATGAACACTCGCATGTTGTATAGATATTCTGAAGCAAACAGTGACCCCACAGAAAAACACACACAATTTTTTATATATACTTATTTTTGTCCATTTATCCACTACCCATATTTAAAATATTTGCTCTCACTGAAATATGCAAGGATACACCAGATCTATGGTGTTATATGGCCAGATATCTATGGTGTTATATTGCCAGATATTTTGGTGTTATATGGCCAAATATCTGGTATTAACTGGAGTGGAAATGTTCAGCAAATATCTATATACTACTGCAATAAACAAAACTACTCAAAATCATTAAAAATCACCACTCATCATTCAGACTGAACATTATGAATAACAGCTGTGACATTTTGTGTTTTAAAAACATTAAAATATTTTTTAAAAAGTATTAACAACACCCACGCATATAAACAGATATAAAATATACAAAAAAATGTTGAAACAAATTACATCTTTAAAAACAATAATGCGTACAACAAGCTTCTCAATCTATATAGATTAGGGGAGATGGGTCATTTAAAAAGAAATTGTGCAAACATTTCAGTAAAAGCACCAGAAATGTGCTAAACTGCTCTTAAAGACGAATGTTTTGTTGTAACAATGAATTTTAAGCCTGTACTAAAGATTGTTTAAATGAAATAAAATCATAGTTTCATACTAAGAACTGCAAAAGAATATCACCCAAATGTTGTTGTTTCAAGTAATTTTCACAATAATTTGCATTTCATCACTGCCAAAACCGTGCCATAAATGTAAATTTTGTTTTAAAGATAGAATGACATCATCTGTGTAAATACCTTTTTTTTATGAGAATTTATGCCACCATTATAATAATAATAATAATAAAGTACTGAATGGGGAATTCTAAAAGAACTGGATCCCAATGAAGAAATTCCGAAAAGGATATTTCCTAATTTTCTACATTTGTCGTGATTTGTTTTCTTCATATAAACACACTTTTATAAAACACTGCAATTGGTATTTTATCTGTAAATAAAAAATCACTGTAAATGAATAAATAACTTGTAAGAATATATTACAACTGTTACATAACAGTCATCGTAACTGTGACAATAACACCTCTATGAATATTGTTTCCATGAGAATTCTCACATCAATAAAAATATGAATAAAAACACAAATATATTTATTACAGTATGTGAAGTGTACGCTTTCCATTCATATAATGATACTATAAAATCAATGATCGCTTATAACTGTTATCCAGTGACCTCCTTGGGTGTTTGTAATTACAGGTGACACAAACTGACCACTGCCACTGCAGATGGCACAAACTGACCACTGCCACTGCAGGTGACACAAAATGTCCATTGCCACTGCAGATGGCACAAACTGACCATTGTCACTGCAGATGGCACAAACTGACCATTGTCACTGCAGGTGACACAAACTGTCCATTGCCACTGCAGATGGCACAAACTGACCATTGTCACTGCAGGTGACACAAACTGTCCAAACTGACCACTGCCACACTGCAGGTGTCACAAACTGACCACTCCCACTGTAGGTGACACAAACTGACCACTGCCATTACACTGTCATGCATAAAAATACAAAAAGTTATGAGCATGATTCTAATTCTGCATAAGTTTGTTAACAATCACATAAACATTGACACATATACACACACTGTGAAGGACAAAAAGACATGTAATAATGTTAACTTTTTCAAAACAGCATGGAAAGAAATGATAACATTTAGAGCATAGTGTGTACTTTGACCAGCAGACACGGTCACTGCTAGTTTCATAGGTTGATAGAAATGTCGTTGTATGTCTTAATCACTTTTAATGAAGACATATTTTATTTTTCCACAAATCAAAGAAACAATGACCTGATACACCAGCGAGTTGTGGCACCAGGGTGTCAATCCACTGTTGATCAGACCATGTACAAAAGTGAGATATAGGTGCATATGATGAACAGTGGATCCTAGTCAAACTGCTTCCACATACTGGCACACCCATCGTGTATATACACTGGTCACATGGACTTCTAATAAAAAGATTTGTTAACCTATCCAAGTAAATGTAAAAGGAGAACCATTCCAGGAAAATTGTATTATGTGAACCATTCCAGGAAAACTGTATTATGTGAACCATTCCAGGAAAACTGTATTAGGAAAATTTAATAGATTCAACCCCTTAAAGAAACTAACCCACCATTGTTGGTAACTCTTAATTCGGCCCTCCTGTTTTGAGATTTAGTCTGCCTGGTTAAAGACAGCTATATTGTGTCTATAGAGTTTAGATTCTCAAAATATATAAGTTATATATATACATCGTCGTCGGTAGGTTTAGAAACGGTGTACATGTGTTGTAAAATTTGGCTGTTGTTGGCGGGATAGCTGCTTTAACCTGTCACAACTTTCCTTTAAAAAACAACTCGGACTATTTGTATGAATGGTCATTTGGTCTTTTATGTAATATATCTTTAACTTATGTCAGATTCATATACATACTGTCAGATTCCTACACATTGCTCAACTGGAAACAGACATGTGTTAACTATGTTCTACTTTTATTTTAAAGTTAAGAATTGGTAAACTTAAATGATGAAATATGTATGGTGCTGATGAACATTTACAATGACAAGAACGTCACTAACATTTAAAGCTGGGGTTTGTTCTGAAAGCTAGTAAAATCTTCAAATGGCTGTACAGTACAACAATGCCCTTATAAAATACTTGTTTAGGATGTTGTTTCATCATTCAAATATCACCATACTGAAATGACACAAAACCTTCTTCTCCAAAGTTAAAACAAAAGATGTTTGTGTGCCATGACATATCGTAATGTGCCTTTCTTGAGAATTTTTAAACAATAAAACATGTTTGAGTTCTATTGACATATTGTAACGTGCCTGTCATGACATTAGTAAACAATAAAACATATTTGTATACCACAATATATTGTAATGTCCCTTTCTTGACATGTTTTAAACAATAAAACACATTTTTTTGTGTGCCATGATGTATTGTAAAGTGTCTCTTGGCATTAATTAAACAATAAAACATGTTTGTGTGCAATGACATATTGTAAAGTGCCTCTCGGCAATAATTAAACAATAAAACATGTTTGTGTGCCATGACATATTTAAAGTGCCTCTTGGCATTAATTAAACAATAAAACATGTTTGTGTGCAATGACATATTGTAAAGTGCCTCTTGGCATTAATTAAACAATAAAACATGTTTGTGTGCCAGGACATATTGTAAAGTGCCTCTTGGCATTAATTAAACAATAAAACACATTTGTGTGCCATGACATACTGTAAAGTGTCTCTTGGCATTAATTAAACAATAAAACACATTTGTGTGCCATGACATATTGTTAAGTCCTCTTGGCATTAATTAAACAATAAAACATGTTTTAAGCATAAATCTAATTATAGATTACAAAAAGCAATGTATTTTAATATCGAAAAAGTTTCATTAGAACTAGAAATATATCACAAAACGTCCATGAAATTAAACATATGCCATCTTAGTTTGTTCATATTTGAAACATTACAATGGGTACCCATCGTGCATGTCCAGCAAACTATGTCATATGTTTTCGACGGTGTTCCTAAATTCAGGCCTAAATTGCATATAATTAAAGTTTTGACCAAAGTACCACGCTATAGAACTAGAAATTATACACTTACTTCAACACAACAGTTTTTAATGTATTCACAGAACGTACAGATACGTTTTCTTTTATTTAAATGAGTTTCGCAGAGACATTGTCTCCACTAGACAGACTATACTTTAATGTTCGTGCAGAAACATAATGCACCCATCTGCAATATGTGTCACATTGACCCCGGTTAAAAATAGTCATATATAGCTGAAAAGTGTCAAAACTCCAGACTTTGCATAATACACACATTTTAGGGTTATCTTGAAAGCGTATATACAGTACTCAAAAGAGTGAAACAAACATAAAAATGTGTAAGAGGGGTAATTACTTACATAACTTTTGTTGGACAAAATTGACTTTTAACATTTTGACTCAGTCCACACAGACCAGTATTGTATTTTTAAATTAGTGATGTGTTTTCTCTTTTAATAGTAAGTTACTTGGTATTAGTGTGAAATGGGAAAAAGGGTAGGGTATTTTTTTCTTGCAACTAACCCCATGGAATGTTTATTTTTCTCAAAAACATTAACGATGGCATTTCTTTGTGTTTGTCATCAAATCTTCACATGCTAAACTCTTAATCAATCGAATCCGAAATAATACGAGATAAAACGGAGACCGTCGAAAACACAAGAATGTTGAAAACGTATGATGGTGGGATGATGTGCCTGTTGTGACACTAGTAAAACAATAACACATGTTTGTGTGCCATGACATATTGTAATGTGCCTTACATGACATCATTTAAAACATGTTTGTGTGCCATGACATATTGTAATGTGCCTTACATGACAGCATTTAAATATTGTTATGTGCCTTACATGACATAATTTAAAACATGTTTGTGACACACCACAAAATGAACCGCGCTGGGAAAATATACCTCAATCATATGTGACCCGTGTAGAAACTTGTTTATTTCATGCAATTATATCTATCATTTATTGTAAAAAACGCCATATTATACTGACAAAATGTAACAAATGAATTAAAATCTAACATTTCTTCAAAGATGATGAAACAGAAACATGAAGAGATGTCCCAGTTATTCTTGAACTTGCTGAAGATTATTCAAATCAAATGTATTACCCTTGTTTAGTAAACATATCAATTGATAAATTGAGCTATTATAACCCAGAAAATATATAAAAATGGACTATAAGATTCAGCATACACTGGTCATATAGGCTTGTACATAATCCGTCTGCTGCATGACTATGAAACGTTCCAGTGAATTACGTTCAATAATGAATACAAGAACAATTTACATACAATACACAATTGTGTATAATGAAAAGACAAGGAGTAAGATCGACTTCATATCAAAAGCTTATTTTGGAATAAGTAAAACATGATAAAATCATTAATAAAACCTAAATCATTTAATAATAATTACACAATTGTACAGTTTCAGGACATTCTACTTGAATACCAAAGAAAAACATTATTTTTCTCTTTAAACCAGCTTTTATTTATTAAATCATCAAAGGAGTTTTCAGAAAATAAAATAATAGCCAACTACAGAATTAACATTCTGGTAACCCGCTATCTTATACAATCTGGAATATTCTGAAAGCTTTATTTTCGACATAAGGAACTTTTTAAAAAACTATTTCTTATCCCGCTTAAAACCTATTTTCCCTCACCTCTATCTCCTGAACTGGTTTGTTTGACAAATCGCGCATATAAAGCTGACCACTCTAGTGTGTCACAGTTTGGTTAACCATATTATGAAAGAGTTTGGTTCACCATGCTATGTAACTGTTATGAAATAGTTTGGTTCACCATGCTATATAACAGTTTGGTTCCCCATGTTATGAAACAGTTTGGTTCACCATGCTATGTAACAGTTTGGTTCCCCATGTTATGAAACAGTTTGGTTCACCATGCTATGTAACAGTTTGGTTCCCCATGTTATATAACACCCATGTTATGCAACATTTTGGTTCCCCATATAATGTAATTGTTTCCCCATATTATGTAACATTTAGGTTCCCCAAGTTGTGTACAATTTATTCATTTAAACACAAGGAATGTAGAGTTTGGGGAAACATTGCCACACTATTTATGTAATAGTTTTCATTTTTGAGTTAAATTATTCCAGTAATATTTTCCCCATCTGTAGAAA
Source organism: Cyrtodaria siliqua (assembly GCA_037043455.1). NCBI lineage: Eukaryota > Metazoa > Mollusca > Bivalvia > Adapedonta > Hiatellidae > Cyrtodaria > Cyrtodaria siliqua. The sequence continues at coordinate 40,856 of JAWPHD010007993.1, read as the reverse complement.
CTACAGTTGGTATCCTATCCTTTGTGGATTCTCTCAATGAAATACCGTTTGAGCAAAAATAAAATCAAATCACTCTACAGGCTTTAATGAGCTCCCAGGTAACTTGGAATAATCTTCAAATGTTTGATGACAACCAGTCCAATGCAACCATTGCAAGTACTCTGATCAAGATGTCATAACAAGTACAGTCTGGAAAATCTCTGTTATCTTATGTCCAGGTCCAAGTATCACCAAACTGGCTCATTCATTGTTTGAATTCTTAACAGTTTTTCAAACAGTTATAATTAAATGTTGATGATTTGTTTCATGTTTACTCCTGATTACAACCGCCAGCATCTGCTGTCAACATTTGATAGAGAAATTGGTCCTTCATGCATCCATCAACAAACTCAGATCGCGTTAAGACACCATCATTATTTACATCCATCTTGGCGAAAATCTTCTGCGTTCTCTCTTCTGCAGAATCTGTGTCCTGGCTGGTCAAGGCATTTCCTAACATGGAATAGATGGCCTGCAACAATAAATGTGTCAGTTTAACTTCATTTATTTCCAGAAAAACTATAAAACTAAGTATATTATACAACAGCAGTATCATAGGAATTGTGCTTCACGCAGATGTTAATGTTAACAAAGCATTCGTAGCCATCCCAGAATGCAGCAGTTAAGTAGAAATGTGTCCACGGGACACGGATGCACCAACTGAAACAGTGTAAAGCATAAAATTTGACGAAAAAGGGGCCGTACCTCTGGTAATACTGAGTCGATTTTGATGCCAAATTCATATGCACATTTAGATATTATAGGTAGCATCCTGTAAAGTTTGAAAAGAATGGAGGAAAACTGTGGGAGGAGATAGAAAATTTTATGGAAAAAGGGCCATAACTCCGGTAATACTAGGTCAATTTTGATGCCAAAACAATATGCACATCTTGACATACATCATAGGTAAGCATCCTGTAAAGTTTCGAGGCAATCGCATGAAAGGTGTGAGAGGAGACAGACACACAAGATATTTTCACGTAAAATCTGACAAAAAAGGGGACAAAACTCCGGTAGTACTGGGTCGATTTTGATGCCAAAAAGATACGCATATTTTGACACCATAGGTAAGCATCCTGTAAAGTTTCGAAGCAATTGGTTAACTGTGGGAGGAATAGACACACAAACTTTTCGGAACGGACAGAAGGACGGACGTTCTTACGAATCATTTTTTAGGATGTTACCCCTTTGTTTACTCTTTGTTTACTCAGCCACGCAAAAAATAACTTTTAACCACATAACAGATAAGGAATGAATAGCATCTTTTGTTCTCTATTGTTCTCCTAGCCACCTAAGTATTGATTCGTAAGTTCCGGAAGGACGGACGGACATGGCTAATGCTATATGCCCCCTCACCATTCGGTGGTGGAGGCATAAAAAACATGCATTTTAAACTAGTACATGGCATGTATCAATATATTCGGTACTAATGCGCTTCCTGGAATTTGCACTTTATCTCCGGCATTTCAAACTACATAAAGACCGAAACAATGCGAATCAATTCTTAAATATAATTTGAACTAAAAAAGACTCTTAAATGGTCACACGGCAATCTTGATTCTTAAGAAACTCGCGGTGTCCCGTTTCTACATAGCGTGCATTTGTTTATTGATTAATATTAATTATAGTAATAGTTAAAAGTATTTTTTGGCACATTACTGATAGTTTATTACATTGCACCAATAATATATTTAAAATTATGATAAAATAACAGGAAAATGAGAAATCAAAATTTTTATTTAATGATATGCAAACAGGTTTAAAGTTAAAATTATACTGGATTCAAAATCACGATGCTAATTTTAAAGAAACTACCCTGCCAAATAATGCCAAAATTATTCTACAAAACTGTTCATCAAAACTCTATCCAATAATAATGTTTAATTATGTGCCCTTTAAGGACAGGTGACATCTGGTATGCTAAGTCCTTCATAAATGATTAAGATCAGGGATATTCCAAAGTTACTTACTTTTATAATTTCAACCATTTCATTCTTTTCTATAGTCCCATTTCCGTCGATGTCGTACATGGCAAACGCCCAGTTGAGTTTCTGTGCAGGGTTGCCACCAGAAGTGATATTTATAGCTAGAAGAAATTCCTTGAAGTCTATTTTACCACTATTGTCTTTGTCAAATGATCTGAACACATGTTCACAAAACTGGTCCGGGTTACCCGCTGGGAAGAATGTCGAGTATACTTCTAAAAACTTTGTTTTTGATAAAAGTCCATCTGGACAATCCCTCTGTAATATACAATAGGCAAGCATAAACAGGTTTTATCTTGATTTTTTTATTTATGGAAAAAAAGCGGAATACTTTCTGTAAACACATACGCAATGTCCAAAACGTTAATTTATATGATCAACAAACCACTACAACGACATATACACAATCACTGCTGATTAATCTCATGTCAGAATTATATCACAGGTTTTACAATCATCATTTTCTTAATACAATTTCCTGTCAAATGTTTAACAAATGCTAAATTCTGTGAAATGTATCAATGTGTTCCTAGAAGAGTTCCAAGTTGGAACGAGTGACATCGATTAGAATTCTCTCAGAACTGTAGAAATAAGTGTCTTTTAAATTTAACCAGCATGAGCCAAGGAAACAGCAGACTAACCAGCATGAGCCAAGGAAACAGCAGACTAACCAGCATGAGCCAAGGAAACAGCAGACTAAAGCAAGAGACTAGTGACACAGTCCATTAAACCAAGAGTCTAGTGGCACAGCTGACTAAAGCAAGAGTCCAGTGACACAGCTGACTAAAGCAAGAGACTAGTGACACAGTCGATTAAACCAAGAGTCTAGTGGCACAGCTGACTAAAGCAAGAGTCCAGTGACACAGCTGACTAAAGCAAGAGACTAGTGACACAGTCCATTAAACCAAGAGTCTAGTGGCACAGCTGACTAAAGCAAGAGTCCAGTGACACAGCTGACTAAAGCAAGACTCTAATCAAACAGCTGACTAAAGCATGTCTAGTGACACAGCTGACTAGAGCAAGAGTCTAGTGACTCAGCTGACTAGGGCAAGAGTCTAGTGAATCAGCTGACTAGAGCAAGAGTCTAGTGACACAGATAACTTAATAGCAAGGGTCTAGTGACATAGCTGACTAAAGTAAGTCTAGTGATACAGTTGACTAAAGCAAAGGGACAAGTGAAACAGCTGACTAAAGCAAGAGTCTAGTGACACAGCTGACTAAAGTAAGTCTAGTGATACAGTTGACTAAAGCAAAGGGACAAGTGAAACAGATGACTAAAGCAAGAGTCTACACAGATGCCTAAAGCAGGAGTCCATTGACACAGCTAATTAAACCAAGAGTTTAGTGACACAGCTGACTAAAGCCAGAGACTAGTGAAACAGATGAATAAAGCAAGAGTCCAGTGACACAGCTGACTAAACCAAGACTCCAGTGACACAGCTGACTAAAGCAAGAGTCCAGTGACACAGCTGACTAAAGCAAGAGTCCAGTAACACATCTAACTAAACCAAAAGTCTAGTGACACAGTTGGCTTAACCATGAGTCTAGTGACATAGTTGACTAAAGCAAGAGTCTTGTGATACAGCCGAATAAACAAGAGTTTTGTGACACGCTGCTTCACGAAATGTCTAATGACTTTAAGTCTATTTTAGCAAGAGTCAGCTTACCATAAATCCTCTTTAATCTTGTTCTTACCATAAATCCTCTATACCAGTCTTTAATCTTGTTCTTACCATAAATCCTCTATAACAGTCTTTAAGCTTGTTCTTACCATAAATCCTCTATACCAGTCTTTAATCTTGTTCTTACCATAAATCCTCTATACCAGTCTTTAAGCTTGTTCTTACCATAAATCCTCTATACCAGTCTTTAATCTTGTTCTTACCATAAATCCTCTATACCAGTCTTTAATCTCGTTCTTACCATAAATCCTCTATACCAGTCTTTAATCTTGTTCTTACCATAAATCCTCTATACCAGTCTTTAATCTCATTCTTACCATAAATCCTCTATACCAGTCTTTACTCTCGTTCTTACCATAAATCCTCTATACCAGTCTTTAATCTCGTTCTTACCATAAATCCTCTATACCAGTCTTTAATCTTGTTCTTAACATAAATCCTCTATACCAGTCTTTAATCTCGTTCTTACCATAAATCCTCTATACCAGTCTTTAATCTCATTCTTACCATAAATCCTCAATCCTCTATACCAGTCTTTAATCTCATTCTTACCATAAATCCTCTATACCAGTCTTTAATCTCGTTCTTACCATAAATCCTCTATACCAGTCTTTAATCTCGTTCTTGGTGAACTTTGTATTCTGTGTGAGGAAGTCCAAATCCTCCTTCGGTAGCTTCTTCTTCGATGATTTATTTCCCATGATGCTATTTTATGTATGTCGCTACTATGATGATGTCTGAAATGAGTAAAGTAATTCGTTCACACTAAATCTGCCAGAGATACAAGATAGATAGGCTAAAAACTTGTGTATGCAAAATGTATACTAGTATCTGTTACTAATAGAAAAAAAAGTACTTCACTTTTACCAGATTAGTTGTATTCCACACTATTGGGAAAGTAGAAATCTGTAATTAAGTCCCAACTACTAAAATTCGCCCCTGGAAATCTCTGACAGAATAAAGTGCACTGCTGAAACAAGCCTTAACATGAAGCAGGTGGTGTTGGCCTACGTCTCATGTCCAGGACTCTCCAGAAAGATTTACATGATGGATATGTTCAGTCAATTTTATTTCACAGAAATATTTTTTTTGAAGGAGAAAACCTATATGTAGACAATATGTAGACAATAGAACTGAACATGCCATTATAAAATACTCAGTTTCAAAGTAATTTAAAAATAATTCTTTCTGACATTTAGTTAGTAATTAGTCTCATTTTCATTGACCTATTAAGGTCATATTTCACAAATATCATCCAATGTCACAGATGTTCCAACAATTTCCATCGCTTTCTTTTATGGTTGTAAGTGTCTATAATATAAATTCACGTTAATGCACAGTTCATTTACTGATGATATTGCTAGAACCTCGATCTTCCAATAAAATGATGCAGCTGTCAGGAAGAAAAACAATTCCGGACACAAATTCATTGGTTGCTTTCATTTTCCTGCAGTTATTTAAACTATATCAATAAATGGAAACAATTCTTTCTGCTTAAAGTGACACTGCAATCTTGCTTTATCTTCACCAATAATTATTTTGAAAGCTAGAATCTGTGCTGTTTTACTGAAAGTTCAACCTAGGTAGAAGGTTTATAAACACTTCCATAAAGGGAAATAACTCTTCCCAAAATATATTTATTTATTTCTTACACATTTCAATGTTCTGCATAATAGACATTTTATTCATAATTTTCCAATGCAGGGATGTTGAGATTTTATCTTATTTTAAGTAGGTGAAAAATGTGTGTTACTCTGTTTTATCCTTATAATTTTTTATGTTCTATAGTAAAATAAAAAAAAATTGGCCGAGTAAAAAGACAATAATTTTCAAGATTTTGATTTTGAAAGATGCATATACTGAATCAATTTGCATAAATGTGCATGAAATATGCAGGGTTTTAAAAGAATCACACTGTAGATACCTTAATTTTAACAGTAAACTTGGTTGAACATCAAGGATAAAGACCGAGTTTATCACCTACCAGAATGTATTGGTATGTCTTATTTCTGGTCACTGATTGGTCAGATTTTTTTGATGATGCTCTATCAAAATTATGAATAGCCACTTATAAATATTAATGACTGAGGTATTTTTACTTTATTATGTTAATTAAATACTCCATTATTTCTCAAAACTAGACTTTAGAAAACTTCAAAATATTTCGTGGCATGGCATACAAAAAAGGTTTCAGCAGGAAGGACCTTAAACCATAGAACAACAGACACAAACACTGACAAGTGGGGCGTATAAGAGTTTTGTAAATGTTTGCTTTGCTTTGTGCATGCATAACAGACATAAAGATTGCCAAGTGGTCCTTTAAGAAAATCCATTGACAGAAGATCCATGAATAAATAATGTGGTGATATTGCTGGCCAGGCTCCTGTATGTACCTATGGTGGCCAGGCTCCTGTATGTACCTATGACGATTTTCTGTTCATAGAAGTCTGTTAGATATGCCTATATCAATGATTCACACAAAGGAATTAGAAAAAAAATCAATCAACTGCTCTAAGCATGTGTATGTAATATTGTATTTAGATCCCTTTGGGTTCTGATGTGTAAAATCTGGTCCCCTCGGGGGAGATGAACATATCATGAAGCAGATACTATACATAATATCAGACTAGCAATGGCAGAAATTCAAGTTTTTAAACTAATATATATTTTTTTTTATTTAAGTCTTCTTGTGTTCGACAGTTTTCAGCACATTTATAACTTCTAATAAAGTAAGATTTGAAAAAGATGTATTTTTTTATTATTCTGTACCACCATAGAAGGTTTAGCCTTTTGTATGCAATATACATGACCTTTCAGTTGATATCGAGGAAACCACTCTCTACCTGTCCCTGAAAATAAGTTAGGATGTAAAACAATGATTGTTTGTTACCAACCCAACAGTTTTTGAGATCTTGTTACTATCATTAAAACAAAGATTAATTATTTTGTTTACTTTGTTTTATTTCTACTATTACATTTTAGGAAACAGTGATAGTAATGCACTCTTACTCCCCAGCATTATTTATTTACAGTTTACTTCCCTATGAATAAAAAAAATTGACTCCACACATTTTCTAAAAAACATAAAAATATGGTTTCAGTTTTTATTATTAAAGTTAATTGATAACTATAACAATATTAATTGATCATTCTTTTACTTTTATGATGCAATGTTCTGTTTGTAAGAACGACAATTACTATTTTGAAATATATGTCATCCTCTGCTGTACTATTTGGACTGAATTTATAAAATGGAACACAGTCTCCCTTTAATCTTTTTTATCTGCACATGCCATGGCGATGTATCATTTCACCCCCTCCCCAACAACAGGGATCAACAAAAAATATATCACTGCTGTCCAACAAAAATATATATCCAGGAAGAACATTATTGCACAAACTATGCGTTTAAAACAAATATCACAAAACAATTTCAGCACTGAAAACTGGTTGGTTACCTGAGTATATAAAACATGCAACATCCCTTATACAAGCTTTAGACCCCTGGGGCATGGACATTTTTGACCCCAGGGACTTCACTAAATATGATAGTATAGGAGTTGGCTATCATTAATAAAGAAAAACTGTCGAAATCTGTTGTGTGCTGAAAACGATGTTTTAAGGTTTTACTATTCATGATAAAGGTGGCCCCATCTTGGCTGTCTCGCTGACCTAATTTTAACAAATTTGAATTGAATTGACCTATTAGGATCATCCGTGAAGTTTGTTTAAAATTGACAAAACAGTTTCTGAGAAGTCATTTAAAGAGAAGGTTAATGACGATGGATGACGACAGACAGACTGGATGACGAAGACGTACTTCCAGTTGGTAGCAGATGGCCTTTTTAGTCGCCATATGAATGCCAAAGGGCCATTTTCCAACAAGGGGCCATCCTTGATTTGTGCTTGGAGGTTGTTCAAAAGTACTCAGGGGGCTATTATTTTTTGTTTTATAGACTAAAGGTTACTGATATTGTACCTTTAAACAATCCTCCTCACCTACTGTATTTAAGCCATCAGTAACTATATCTCTGGGATGACATTTAAAAGCATTGATTTTCTTTAAATTATATGTTTTATGCTGTTATAATATTCTTCTAATGATTTAATTTAAAATCAATAAATATCAATTAAGAGCCTCCAGGAAGCTGGGAGCAGAAAGATTAAAATTAATGCTTCTTTAATGTGACATGTGATCTCCCCATCAGCTACCCTATGCATATTGATTAAATGTCTGCTAATAAAGTTCTATCTGTGAAGATCTTCATGTAATAGGTATACTGAGGGAAAAAAGTTTAGCAAATTTTTTAGATGAAATAATACTGTAAACAAGATATTTAACTGACATTTTGGACTTTACGGGCTTGACTCCTATGTTCATTTATTCTTTGTGATTAAGATGTTCGACTGTTATTGATATTCTGTCTATATGGCAGTTACTCAGTTTCTTTATTTTACAACCTAAAATGTATTATTTCCAGTATGCAACAAAAACTTGCTAAACCTTTTTCCCTCATTATATATAGCTCATGTAATAGATATATAGCTCATGTTAAGGCAGCCATAACTGTCTATTAGCATTAAACACCTAATAAATCTTGAATTACTCAGGGTTCTCCCTATAAGCACTGCTGAAATTCAAATCCCAATTAGCACTCCGAGTGAGTGCCCTTAAATTAAGCATGGTTCTTTAAATTCCAAGCACAGGTGCTTTTGACTTAGCTGATTCAATAATTATTGTGCCTATTATCTGTAAAAGTACCCATTACCAAGCCTCTCATTGTAGGATAAAATTCAAGCCCATGTCAAGCTCAGGTGTGGAAAGTTGTTTAAACCTGTTAAATCCTTCAGCTTTTATGTTTGTATGGTGTTTTATGTCATTTTCAACACATTTAAGGTTATATATGATTGTTTCCAGTGAAGGAAAACCACCCGCTTTTCCTGGGTAGAACCAATACTGTAAAAAGTACACATTTGTAAGAATCAACACTAATCCACACATGTCTAAATCACTCAGAGATTATAGCATGCAGTGAACCAAAGCTATCTTCGACAATCAAAAATCATGGTGGTCCCTCCTCCAATCAAATAAACCAATGTATTTTAATGTCAGCCAATGAAACAACACCTTACACATATTGCGCTTTACCATTTATCATCTTTTAACCATGTGTAAATCAAAACAAACAGATTGTAAACACGTTAAACAATTAAACAATAACAGCAATTTGACAGTGTTTTTCGATTGTTCTAGCTGTTTCTAACTGTAATTTTTGTTATAATTACATTTGAGATCAATGACGGAATGGCAGTTTGCTTTGACAATGGCTGATTTTTATAATTATTTGTAGAATTGGTATCTCAACAAAAAGCATCTAATCCAGCTGGAGAAGTTTAATGAACTCTCCGATGTCATCACAGTGTGAAGTAAGTACTTATAGAAACAAGAAAATTGGTACAACCAATGGGTGCTGCCTGAAATATATCTTTAACTTATCGTATGGCCGTATATCAACCAGCAGTATTCAATTTGCAGTCCCATTAGTAGTTTTTGAGTTACGCTCCAGACAAGAATCGTAACTATAACACTCTAAAGGGTAATAACTCCAATTTGAATGAAGTTAGAGTTATGGTTCTTGTGTTCTGCACTTTCTATCATTGCGTGAAGTTTTATTGCAGTCCCGTTAGTAGTTTTTGAGTTATACTCCAGACAAGAATAGCAGGTATAAAATATCAATGGGCAATAACTCTAATTCCATTGAAGATAGAGTTATGGTTCTTGTGTTCAGCACTGCCTTTCATTGCCTTCTATCATTGTGTGGTTTCATTGCAGTCCCATAAGTAGCTTTTGAGTCATGGCCCAGACAAGATCCAGGTGGCCAGAAGGACAGTCAAAGCAGCTACTATATACTCTCTCTTCAGGGAGCAAAAAAACTAGGAGTATGGACTAATCAAATTGTTTGTTTATCTAAATCTAATTAGATGATATGAAAGAGGGAGAAAATCAATAAACGGAACAGCAATTTACTGGACGCAAAAATGCCAGTCAAAAAGACCTAATGATACCCTTACATAATAAACTTCATTATCATCACTATACATGTAATATGGCACATTCTTGCATACCGGACAAGGAAATCAGTCATTTTACCGGGGCTAGATATTTCCATCTCACCCTAGGGTCGAGATAAAAGTCGCGCGCGCAACATCTGGTATGCAGAAAAACATGCAAAACATTTGTAGCTGGCGGCGTCAGCGCACAACATGTCTGATATGCAAGAAAAAGAATCTATCATGGGTAATCGGTTCAAATAGGGAATTCCAACCCTCGGCAGAGCCTCAGTTCCGATAAAAACACTTATACCGAGGGTTGGAATTCCCTATCTTCATCGGATACCCATGAAAGATTCTTATAATCTAAGTGTAACTGACTTTAAGACAAAAATATGTAAAACCCCTTAAAAACAGGCTTGTGCTCCCACCGATCATGTCCACATGTGACGCCCTTTTCAGTACTAGAAATCTACAAAATTACAGGTCTTTGCATTCCTCTATCACCACAGAGCATTCATCATGGTCAGACAGAGGATTATAACACCTAATTTAGGTGTCGATAATAGACATTTATGATGGTCGAGTCGGTAACCATTTGATTAATCAGCAGACATATAACAGCATATGTAGGTAAACAAGTATACTTTTAGTTGGTTAAATATACCATCTTCAGCAATTAATTGCGCATTTTCTTCCTCTGCACATTTCTAATTGCAATTCTGACCGACACGCATCATTAATCGGCAATGTCATTAATTGGCAATTAGTTTCGGTTAAGTGTCCTAGATTCTAACCATCACAGCTGGCGTAAACATACACACTCAACTACATCACAGCTGGCTTATATACACAATCCACCATGTGACAGCTGGCTTATATACACACTCCACCATGTCACAACTGGCTTATATACACACTCCCGCATGTCACATCTGGCTTATATACACACTCCACCATGTCACAACTGGCTTATATACACACTCCACCATGTCACAGCTGGCTTATATACACACTCAAACATGTGACAGCTGGCTTATATACACACTCAAACATGTGACAGCTGGCTTATATACACACTCCACCATGTCACAGCTGGCGTATATACACACTCCACCATGTCACAACTGGCTTACATACACACTCCACCATGTCACAGCTGGCTTATATACACACTCCACCATGTCACATCTGGCTTATATACACACTCCACCATGTCACAGCTGGCGTATATACACACTCCACCATGTCACAACTGGCTTATATACACACTCCACCATGTCACAGCTGGCGTATATACACACTCCACCATGTCACAACTGGCTTATATACACACTCCACCATGTCACAGCTGGCTTATATACACACTCCACCATGTCACAGCTGGCGTATATACACACTCCACCATGTCACAACTGGCTTATATACACACTCCACCATGTCACAGCTGGCGTATATACACACTCCACCATGTCACAACTGGCTTACATACACACTCCACCATGTCACAACTGGCTTATATACACACTCCACCATGTCACAACTGGCTTACATACACACTCCACCATGTCACAACTGGCTTATATACACACTCCACCATGTCACAACTGGCTTATATACACACTCCACCATGTCACAACTGGCTTATATACACACTCCACCATGTCACAACTGGCTTACATACACACTCCACCATGTCACAACTGGCTTATATACACACTCCACCATGTCACAACTGGCTTATATACACACTCCACCATGTCACATCTGGCTTATATACATACTCCACCATGTCACATCTGGCTTATATACACACTCCACCATGTCACAGCTGGCTTATATACACACTCCACCATGTCACAACTGGCTTATATACACACTCCACCATGTCACAACTGGCTTACATACACACTCCACCATGTCACATCTGGCTTATATACATACTCCACCATGTCACAGCTGGCTTATATACATACTCCACCATGTCACAGCTGGCTTATATACACACTCAAACATGTGACAGCTGGCGTATATACACACACTCAACCATGTCACAGCTGGCTTATATACACACTCGATCATGTCACAGCTGGCTTATATACACACACTCTACCATGTCACAGCTGGCTTATTTACACACTTAATCCTGTTACAGCTGGCTTATACGCACATTCAACAAGTCACAGCTGGTTTACATAGTTACAAAGTTTGTGTATTAAAACTTTAAAGGGCCACAACTTCACCAAATATCATTCACCTGGAACACAACAATGATATGCGCAACTATGCGCAACTGACTCAATAAAACAAAGTCTGCTACGATTATCTATTGTTTGTGTTTGTTGCTTCCAAGGGATCCACTTTTCAGTATTTACTGGTACTGATCATCCCTGCCAAGTTTCACTGAAATCCGGCCACGAGTTCAGGAGAACTAGTCTGGACAAAGTTTGTGTATTAAAACATCTAAAGGGCCATAATAAACTAAAACAATATGCCTCCCCATCCAATTTCGTCAGGGGAGACATAATACCTTTCAGGGGAGACATAAATACCTTATCATTGTTGCTCATTCTTACAAAAAAAATTGTTAGAAAACGATGACCTCACAGCCTGATGTATAATTGCTCAGAAGGCACACAGCCTGATGTATAATTGCTCAGAAGGCACACAGCCTGATTTATAATTGCTCAGAAGGCACACAGCCTGATGTATAATTGCTCAGAAGGCACACAGCTTTCAATGGCACACTCACTCACGGTAATTAACTTTTCACCCAAGTCTGTTCCAAGCATGTTTACACTGGACCGAAAATAAATAATTAAAGTTGAACATAGGGTTTGGTTGTCTGGTGATTATTCGACTCCACCATAAATGTACCTGTAATTCAGTTAGTATTGTGTTGAATTGCTCTTTTGTGGGGAGAAATGTTCAGACCCAATTTGCAAAGCGCTCATTCAATATGGTGCATGGTGAAACATAAGAAATAACCTCCAGGCTACTTTGAATTAAGAATTGCTAAATCCTGGCATGTGTTACAACTATTCTCTCTTGAACATTAGCACTGTGGTCACAAAAAGTTACAAAGAAAGATTGCGCATTTTTTTTTTTATAAATTGTTAGAACATCTTGCATTTTTAAGCAGTGAACGAATACTCAGTACATTTAAAAACGATACATTTTTGATTTTCGATTATATTTAGTCCAATGTTTTTTTGTTCAAATCAGGATTGTATTTTATGTTAGTACACAAGTCTCTTTGTCCCAATTGTTGACATATGACAACTAAAAGTTGCATAAGATTTGCTCTACTTCTTTCAAATGTATATATTTAAAAAAAATAGAAATTAAAAAAAATACCAAGTGTTGCATTTTCAAATGTAATGCGTGTATGACTTTGACAAATCTATAAGACTGAATGTGATGGCAGAGCATCAACTTTAGATTATTCTGTATTAAATTGATGTGCAATGATGTTCAAGAGTTCAAGACTTACCGTAATTCCACCAACAGTAGCGCCCGGGCACTATGCAAATTCAAAGGGGGCGTTTTTATTAGTGTTTTTTTATTATTAGGGTTATTTCTTAAAAGGTGTTCTTGCCAGATTGTATACCCCAAACTGAGCATCAAATGGCATTCATACTAAATCTTTGTTGTACAAAACTTCAAAATTAAAAAATTATTATTGAATTTTGAAGAGCTTTTGGATTTTTGGATTTCTGGATTTCTATTAAGGTAAGATTTCTTAACTAGAAGGGTGTTCCACGGAACACTTGTCTCGCCTACCGTGTGCTAATTTCAGCAAGTACGATCTAACTATAAAGTTTGAAGACAGTTGGTGCAATTCTTCATGAATTATGAGCAGTTTTCCTTTTAAAGTGTTAAAGTTTATGAAAAGGGGCATAAATCTGCATTGGATAATAGATAAGGAATAATTGTGTAAAGGGTCAATATGTTGCCAGGTTATGAACTAGGTTAGGTTGCAAGTTATACGTTATTAGTTTTATGAAAAGGGGCATAAGTCTACCAAAATGAAAGTCAGAGTTATTGGACACGTGTGTGAAGTAACATGAACATAGGTCAAATACTTTTCAAGATACAGCCAGTTATGTTATAGCCAGTTATGTTATAGCCAGTTATGAGTTTGGTTAAGCTGCAGGTAAAAGCTTTATGAAAAGGGGCATAACTCTGCTGAAATGAGTCATTAGAGTTATTGGTCGTGGGTAACAATATTCTGTGTGGTAATTAAGACGCATATGTGTGTGAAGTTTCATGAACACAGGTCAAATACTTCTTAAAGACACATTTCCCAATGCTACTTGTCATTGAAAAAGCATATTTTGGGAAGCTTGAATATTTACAGCCAGCACGCTTCATGGCTGATCAACTCGGGTATATAAATTGAGGCCCGCTCTTAGTTTTTTATTTGTATAGCATTGCTATATTGAGGGTGAGAATGGCTTAACAACACTTTGTTATTTACTTTAATGAAGAAATATATCTTCATAATTTAGCTTTTGAATACAAAACTTGTCTGGTATTTCTTAATTGTTTTTAAACCAAAAATCAGAGCACAACACAATAAATATACAACATTCTTTAATGTGTTATTATGTGTACTGGTCACAAATGCGTTATTGGGTTGGCCTCATAATCTGAAGAAAAATTGAATATCACACTTTGCACATGAAATTGTATGGCTAACAGTGATTTACAGTTACCTATAGAAATTCTCTCCCCCCCCCAAATACAATAGGCTCGAAATATGTCTTTAAGTTATGGCCAATTATGAGCTTGGTTAGGTGGCATGTTAAAGTTTTATGAAAGAGGACATATTTCTGAGTTATTGAACATGTGCAATAGCATTCCTTGGTTAAGATGAAGATGTGTGTGAAGTTCCATGGACATATGTCAAATACTTTTCAAGTCATGGCCAAAGTTAGGTTGCAGGTTAAAGTGTGACGGACTAAAGTGCTACGCAGGCGACACAAAAATACGGTAGTCGCTTGTAATATTATAATCACTTTTGACCATTTTGAATTTTTTTGTATGAATAATATAAGGAAAAAGTCGGGAAAAATATACCAGGCCTGACAAAACTCCAGACCAAGAACAAGTTTATGGATGTCGAGTTCTGTTTTAGATATATTGGTAATCAATATTAACCAATCAAAATCCAGCAGCCAGTATCAATCTTGATTTTATCCTGATTCAATCAAAGACAAGACGCTATACATGCTGTAACCATATCGTCCATCAGAAACTTTCAGCTAGCCTGAACTTAAATGAATATTTTAGTATGTTGTTACCAGCTCCATCGATTACTTGCAAACTGTATAATTAACTAAGAAATTATAGGACAAAAGTTTTATAAACATATTGACTTGAGCTAGAACAAACTTTGTTTCTTGCCTTTTTATATACCATATAATTCTTTATTTTTATATATATCATTTTATTGTACCATAAGCTCTAAAGGTTTTCCTTTGTTCTTGCTTATGATATAATTAGCACAAACCTGAAGGTCTGAGCCTAAACCATGCTATATATATTTCAGCCATGCTATAAATGAAAACGACTAAACCATTACCAAAACAGCACTCCTTGACATTGCATTTGCCCAATAAGGCCATCCTTAAAAAAATATTTGTTTGCTGTGCTCCGACCCTGAATTTTTTAAGTGGGTAGGTAGGTAGGTCTTTTTTTTTTTTGCCACAGTCCTGGTTAAGCATTTTTACAAATCATAATTTCCTTTCGCAATGTAATATTTCTGTACGAAATTTTTTTTATTAAAAAAAAAAAAAATTAATTTAAAAAAAATAATCCGAAAAGGCTAAAAAACAAACAACGGTCGCTGCCTTTTTAGACGGTCGGTCGGAGCACAGCAAACAAACACTTTTTTAAGGATGGCCTAATATACAAAGGCGATTGGCTGCAATAACCAAAACATGAGTCATGCTCATGCAGCAATAACCAAAACATGGGTCATGCTCATGCAGCTCGTTATTTCTTGATTGGATCGAGCTGTTATTTTTACTGAAAACTGCAACGCCCTAAAACGTTTTGCACGCACATACTTGGATAAATGGCTATGGTACAAAACATTTATAGCATATTTTTCTCGTATGCGATTTATACTGCACTCTCGGGCCTACAGCCCTCGAAAAGCAGTATAAATCGCATATACTCGAAAAATGATGCTATAAATATTATATATGTGAGTGGTGCAAAATTTCTTAATTTTAATGATAGTAAGAACTTTTAAATTATAATGCAAAAACATAAATGTTATTGTTTTAACAAGAGGCCGAAAATGGTCCAAGACATTTCTATTGGTTTACCTAGCTGTGAGAGAAGTTACAAAATGGATGCAAATTAACCACCTGCAAAGTAGTATCAGAGAAGAATTGAAGCTTGTTCTATAGACGAGTAGAAATGAGGCATTCAAGCAAATTTGATGAAACTCTAATACCATTTAGCTAAAATATTAGGTTAACATTCATTAAATATTGAACAAAATACAACTCTGTAAAACATAGGATGATCATGATCATGTCAATCGCGTTAAACATATTTCTTGTCAAAAGTTATTGTGCTGAAACTCACTTATTTTGTACTTTAACAAGGGCAATAACTAGGTAACATACAGACTGAATTTGCTCAATGTCAGAACATCAAAATCTTACTGAAACAACTTTCAAACCACATTTGGAATATTCAACGAAATTTAGTTAATGTATTATGCTCCACATGTATTGTTGATTTTGTTACATGTTTTACATTTTATTACATTAACATGTTTTAAATTATTTGCAAGTTTCTAATTGAAACACTGCATACAACTGTAATTGATCATAATCAGTTTCTCTATTCTGGGGACTTAATAATACTTACAAGTCACTCCAGTGATTAAATATTTACCATTATTACTTTATTGTTATACAATTACAAGTCACTTTGAACTAAAGGAAACCAACAATTTGTGAACAGGAAGTTTTGTTATAGTCACACTATTATGAAAGAAGGTGGTAATTATTTATTTCAAATATGTTTGCCTTTGATTAGGTTATTGGGAAGTGATATATTGCCTTTGTTTGCATTTCCTTTGTTTCATTAAAACGGTGGGTTTCTTTGATAAAACTGAAATTGGCCAAGCCAATAAATTGTATTTAAAACAGTAGTTATGTGCTCTTTGGGGCAGACTGGAATTGTCTCATACTCCATACTCTTAACGTGCATTACACTTTTAATTTGAATGGAATTACCTTCAGTTTTCATAACTGTATCCTTCTGGACTTTACCAAATAGTTTATTATTTTACCTTGAAAGGAATTACCTTTCATGCGCATTCATCTCGGATATTAACTTTTCTATCACCGTTTTATTATCTTGGAGTATGAGCCAATGATATAGAACTGTATGTTAGGAATACCGATGTACATTATAATAGTGTTTATATTATTAAAGAAGTTATCAATGAAAACACGCGTGTCCATTATTTCAACCTACGAATTCACGCCAAATTGGGCACGCATAATAAATGCGTAAACAAACTAAAATTCACTTATTTCTATATAACAATATTTAAAGGTCTGAGGGTGTCTCGAACCTTATAATATTTTATTAATTTTGTGCTTAAATGATGTCCACCAAAGACAACACTTCATATGACCATAAGTATCAAACAAATAAAAGTGAGGTAATCATAAGAAGTTAAGTTACTGAGGTTAAGGGGTTTAACCAGGGTGTAGTTTTGGGAAAATGACGCAAAATTTGACCTTGACCTTGGTATTTTGGCGATGTCCACCAATGCTACCAATACATGTGACCAAGTATCAAAGACATAAAGTGAGGCAATCACATAAGGTTAACTGAGGGTAAGTTACCTAACCAAGGTTAAGTTACCTAAGATTAAGTTTGGGGGAAATAATGCAAAATATGACCTTGACCTTAGTATTTTTTTTCATCCAGCAATGTCCACCAATGTGACCAAGTATCAAAGACATAAAGTGAGGCAATCACATAAAGTTAACTGAGGTTAAGTTACCTAACTGGTTAAGTTTGGGGAAAATAGCAAAATATGACCTTGACCACGGTAATTTTTGTCGCTCAGTGATGTCCACCAGTGAAAATGAGGCAATCACATCCAGCTAACTGAGGTTAAGTTACCTAATCAAGGTTAAGTACCTAACCAAGGTTAAGTTTGGGGGAAATTACAAAATATGACCTTGACCTTGGTAATTTTGGCATTACGTTATGTCCCTTGACCCAACAAAGCATCTGGCAAAGTTTCAGAAAAAATTCGAGCAGCGGTGGTTGAGATATATTTGTTTTAAAATGTGGACTCCACCGCTGCCGCCGCCGGAAAAATGACTGCCATGCTACAATAAATGCCAACGAATATTACGTCAGTTATACGTTGACAGCGAGTTTCTTCACCCTTTTGAGAATGGTACCAGTACCCATTCATTTAAATTGGGATTTTTTATCAAACAAAACCAATATTGTATGCTTAAATACTCTTGCAGTATCATTACCCTCCCCTAGAAGTATATAGTTTCTCTCTTTTTCTGTTTAAAGTTCCCCTCTAAAATATTAAAATATATATATACTACTCAAAATTTGCTAAGGATCAGTCTAATTCTTCTTTATAATTTTATTAGAAATTAATTCACAATAACGATATTAATTTCATTGATACTTCAACTTCCACAATTTGAATCAAGTCGTGGCGCAGTCGGTAGCGCGGCGGATTTGTAACCGGAGGCCCCGGGTTCAATCCTCCGTGGTGCCACTGAGTTCCGTCGGTGTGTTCTTGGGCAAGACACTTTTCCTTAGCCTCGTCCGTCGTAAACCGGGCGGTCCCGTGTATCGATCTATCAACCGAGCACGTTAAAGAACCATAGGAATCTATTCGATAATAAGAGTAGGGCAGGTTCCCGGATTCCTATGTATCCTTCCCCTCTCTCTGGGGCGGCTCTAAATAACCTGTACTGTGTTGATGAGCCGTTAAACAACATTCAATTCAATTGAATCAAGTCATGAGATCACATGACCATACAGTCTGCCCTAAATAATTTCATGCAAAATAGAAATATAGCTATTTATTTTCAGAAAGAAATTTAGACAGCAAAAAAGTGATCATTTTTTTCCATTTGGGAAAAACATACTTTTTGCCATTGGGAATGGTACTGTTTTTTGGTACCATTTATATATGGAAAAAAAACACTGGTTGATTCTGCTCATTGTCAGACTCAGCCAGCATCTTGTTTAGCGATACCATTTATTAACGATATTGCATTTCCAAGATAAAATCCATGTTTTTTAATCAAGGGACGTAACTCATAATAATACTGTTAATTTTACTTATGGTCAAAATCAATCTTATTGAAACTAACGGTGTAACATTCAAATCAAATTTGGTAAAAATCCTAGTGGTACAAATAAATTATTTCATAAACAAACTAAACTTCACTGATTGTCACAGAACCTGGTTGCCATAACTCTGTAATGTATGTGTTGCTTATGCCCATTGTCAGTCTCGTTCAATATCCTTGTGGTACAAACTTTCTTTCAAAGTCTGACAAAATCACATACTATTTAGATATAATCCAACTGAAATGCACTCTACCTTACACAAACCTTCGGAGTGAGGAAGAGTCAATTCTTACAGATGGCAGGAGGTATACAATACTGGTTCTACCCAGGAAAAAGGAGTGGGATGCTTCTACAAAAAAACAGGAAACATCATATATGGCGTAATATGGGCTAAAAATGACATTCAAACAATGTTTCTTTGTTTGTATGGTGTTTTATGTCATTTTCAACATATGTAAGGTTATATATGATGGTTGCTTTTTTGTGTTGGAGGCAGACGACCCACTTTTCCTGGGTAGAACCAGTACTGTACACCTCCCGCCATCCATAAGAATAGACACTTCATCACTTAAAAGTCAAGCTCCCAGTGGGATTCGAACTTCAAACAAACAAAACCAAAATCATATAGTTCAGGCATTATTGTCACATAAATGGAATGGGCTTAATTCAAAGAAAGAACAGGTAGCGCCGTGGTGTAATGGTTAGCATTGCGGCTTAGTAACCCAGGGATCGCGCGTTCAATCCCAGCCAGGACCGAATTTGGGTTAATTATCGAAATATTTCAAAAGTATTTCCTACCTTACCAGTCCTTCGGATGAGACTTTAAACCTAGGTCTGCTCGCTAAAATGCTTAGTGCAATACAGCGAGGATAAATAAACGCTTATACACACACAAAGAAAGAACAGTCCATTATATATATGTAGGGTGTTAAGGATTAAGAGCAATGAGGAGGACAATAACACTGTAAGACATCACTGTTTTTTTTGAAATATTTGAATGTAACAAATCTGCAAATATTTCCTGAAATTCCATTAAAATTGAGTAAACAAGCTGTCATTCACTCATCTGGACACAGGGCCTCAACTCCGTAACACATGCTCATTGTCAGTTTCATCCAAGATCTGATTGAAACAAACTTTAAAATTAAATTTTGTGAAAATGTAACACTGAATACTTCAGTTATCAGGACGACAAACAAGTGGATGACAACAGCAGACTTACAACATGAGCTTGACAATCATTGCCATTTGTGGTTAACTAATTTACATAATTTATTTAAATCAATTAAACTTAAAGTCACTTAGAAACAATGCGTCCAATTTGTAGGATATTGCTGAACTTGTTTTCATATCGTATACCCCCGTACAAACTCTGCCCTCCCAATAACCTCCCCGCTTCTCTTTTTCAAAAGCTTATAGGAGGCCTCAACCCTTAATCCACTATATATATATAAAGGACTGTTCTTTCTTTGAATTAAGACCATTCCATTTATGTGACGAAGAGGTGTTTTGGGGACAATGACTTATCAGCAGCCAGAGATTGTAAACTCTGATCAGCCTGCGAGTTATTCGCAGGCTGATCTGGGTTTACAATGTGGATGAAAGGCTATTATAGTCATGCTTAGCCGGAAACAAATATTATAAAAGATATATTTTGTTTACATGTGAAATTTAGTTTAGATATATACACATGCCACTCAAGGTAGCCTGACTTCTTTGCGGTCTAGTTCAGAAAAATATCTCCCCCACAAGAATTTTGTAAAAAAAATAATATATATACTTTTTTTGTATCATAATGTACGGTACTTTTTTTTTGGCATCACTTTTTTGTAAAATGGTACGGCACCAGGGGCATTTAAATGGAGGTACTGGTATACGGTATTTGAATATTGTAGAAACTAGAAAAAAAACACACTAATATATATTTAAATGTATACATTTGCAATTTCTGCATTACATCAGGGTCATTAATGTTAAGTCCAACAACCAGATAGTTAGTCCATGAGTTATGGAGGTCAGCACCCAGCCAGTGTCTTTCTTTTTTTTTGCATATAAATATTAATTCTAATGCAACTATAATGTAATGCGTAACTCCTTTGACTAACATCTCAAATTTGTGACCGTAAAACGTATGATTTACTGCCTGAAAAGTATGTGACGTCACATAACGTTGTAATTAGCAACGTCATTGGATGACGTTAACAAAATGCTGTTATCGATGAATTTGAGTTTTCATAGAAAAACAAGTGTGTATGTATGATTTTACTTCATATTTCTGGCATTTAAATGGAAAATAATTAGAATTGAGATAACCATGCTAAGATTTTCAATGTGGTCGGTCTTACGGTCTGAAATTACGTTTTAGGTAAAATGAAATTTCAGACTGTAAAATCACTCACAAACCGTCCCAGATTAAAAATCTTAGCATGATTATCCCTTAAATTTACTGACATGCAAATAAACCTTTACCTTCAATTGATTTTAATCCTTACAAATTAAACAGAAATTTTCACAAAACCATCATTTTAACCAAGTTTCCTTTTACACTAATCCATCTAACGAGCCACTAAATCTTAATTAAACAATGAAAGCAAATATTACTATTATGTTAACACTTTCCTCTAACAATGCTTTATAATTGTTCAAACAATTAGTGGAACTAAACTAGAAGTGCTGGAATACTGAATGCTCTGGAACTGTTCCCTAGAGGGAGTCTTCAAGACAAGAAATAGAGCAAGCCATGAATCAATATCATTTTTTACATGTACTAGTATCAATAATGTGATGCTCCTATTTAAAGTGCTCTAAAATTATTTTACGGCACGGAAAGTCTCCGATCTGAGATTGCTGACTGACCTGTATGGACGTCACGATTGATCAATAACTGTTAAACGGTACTGTCTCCACTTGGGAAGACATAACGGAGAAAATATAAACTCGTTACACGACCTTATAGAGAAGACAATGGGACATATGAATAAACATCGGAGATAAAAAATGTCACTACTGGGGTATTTCATTAAGATGTATCTAATGCTATTGATGTGTCATAAAGCGAGACTAAAACAGAGACTCGTAAAGGCTTTATTTCAGACGGTCGCTTAAAACCAAATTCCAAGTCTATTACTTCCCTCCAAGATGGAGAATAGAAGGCTGGTACCAAGTCAATTAATATACTGGTTCCTGGTGTCTAATACCCAACCCTGCAGGGTTAGCATGTCAAAGTTGTGTTATATCTGAACACCTATTTAGTCCTCATTTTTAAGATTTTTCAGAGACTTTTCATTTGTTATGTCATTGTTTGTATATTTAAAATTTTAACAGACATTATAATGTTCCAGACACTGCAACTTTAAAACAAATACTGACTTAATAATGAAAAAAAAGATTAATTTGGCAGAGTTCTCAATAGACTTTAAAAGTGAAGAGTCATATGACCCTTGACTGAAAAATCCCATGGGTCAAAATTCAAATGTCAAAAGTCAAATATAAATCAAACAAATCGAAGTGCTGTTTTATAAAACATCCTTTAAAGGGATACACGGCAATCTTGATTTTTTTAAAACCGTTAGTTTTTCTCGTAACTTGCATTCGTTCAATCATTAATAGTAATTGTTAGAATAGTTCGAAGCAAATTGTTTTTACATATTACTGACATTCGATAATATTGCACCAATAATATATTTAAAAAATGTGTAGAATAATGAAGGAAATATAATTCTCAATTTTTTATTTAATTATATGCAAGCAGTTTTAAAGTCAAAATGATACAGGATTAATAAATCGCTGTACTAAGTGTAAAGCCTGATATAAAACTCAAGATTGCCATGTGTCCCTTTAATAACTTTAATTTTAGTGATTTCTGTGAATATTTTATTGCCGAGAAAGGTGTGCATTAGGATATGCATTTGAACTTAACAAAGTACTATTCCATTTTACAATAATGTGTCATGAAGTGTCATTATGTGAAATATTCAAAGTTATGTAAGGATGTTTAATATATTGGGGTCCACTTTTGTTAATATTATTATATATTACAAGTTATTTGTGTTATTATAACACAAGCTCTCTTATTTTCTGCTCCTTCGGAGTCTGAGGAGTGCAACCTCAGACAGTGCAGTCCCTCAGACAGTGCATCCCAAAAGGCCGTTTCGTAGACATAAACGAAAATATACTTCTTTGCGCATATGTGTACTTACATAAATTAATAAAGTCTGTTACTCGATAGCACAAAAATATTCCGTAAACACAAAATATCACAATGCGTAATGTCCGGTAAGTTTTGACTGAATGATAACCCAGGTTAAAAAATGCTCTGTTTATGTACATTTCGGCGATTTATAAATTATCCTCATTAAAATTATATTTCTTTGGTCTTTAAAAAGTGCGTAAAACAAAATTAACAAACAACAAACACAAATAAAGTCAATTTTATTTTTGCCGATTTCATCTTTTCACATGTTTGACCGCTAGCATCTGTTTTATCTCAGTCGATCTAATTAACCGGTAATCAATCAGAAGCCGGTAGCAATCAATTAAACAGTTAATCCAATCAAGTCATAATAGTCTCCACCCGCAAAAAGCATCATAAACGTCAAAGATAATAGTTAAATTATTAACACAATAGACACAGTGACACCATTTACAGACAGGTTATTTCCGCCCCTGTACCACAAGCTGCGACAGCAGCAAATTGGACTGGTCGGGAGGCGATCAAGGTTGTCAGGCAAGGTGTCAATCACTGTTATGCACACGTGCTCATTGTTGTGATGTTTTGACTATCGAAAATAGGTACATGTGTATTGGATTGATGCTTGGAAGCAAATACACGCGTGTCCTAAAAACGCACTGGTGGTTAATCATCTGCGTCAGAATTGGGTCAAATTGAATTTCCACGTGTCTATTGAGAACCCTGTTTGATCATTAGAGCTAACACAGTACAATCCACAGCCCGTTTTCATAAAGCAACAAATCTCATTAAAATCAGACCCTTTATCACGCTACGATACTCTACACTACTAAAGATCTGACAACAATGCATTTGAGGTCACATCAGATTGACCTTACGATTAGCCAATCAGATTTCAGCCTTCAAAATCGCTCGGTGTAGACTGCTTCACTGCGCATGTCACGTTTCAGTCAAATGCTATCTACACTCGGTATTGAAAGAGACAATGTCCGTAACTGTTACTTATAAAACACAAAATAACTGCGTTGACAATCATTACACACCAACCATTATTGAATATTTACTGAAAAAAAATAAAAAATTGTTTGACGCAATTCAATAGCGGTGCAAAAAACATATGTACCGATTCGTTGGGTTGAACCTACACTAAAATTACACTCGCGGGTAATAATAAAACATCGCAATAGACCATGTCGCTACCAACTGAGCTAAGCGGGCCAGACATACTAAAACATACTATTTAGAAAACCTAATGTCGCAATAATCTCGGTAAAATAAATACTTTTCAGATACTGTTCCGAATGTTGATTTTCTTCGAATTATTGATGTAAAACATGCCATTTAGTGCATTTCTTTGAATATATCGTGCAGCAATAACACATTATTTTTTTCGGATATAGATCTATGTGTTTTATGTGGATTTTTGTTTGTTCAGTTCACTCAAACATCATCTGAAGTGCATATGAAACAAGCGATTTAATGGTTGAATTTAGCTGATCTTCTCAGGAATATTGATTAGATGAATGGTCGATCTGACGTGACCTCCAAGGCAGTGTTGTCAGATCCTATAGCGGAGAGTATCAAAGGGTGATTAGGATATGCTTTTAATGAGATTGTAAAGCAACTTAAGTAGAAAATATTACTTAATCAAAATTTAAGTTTTTAACATATGTTCAAATATCCTTATTAACTTCTCAGCGACACTATGAAGCATCTATTTTACGTTTTTAGCTGCGGGTTTTTTTAAAAATATAAAGAAGATGTCTTAAAATGATAGAAAATGATGTTTACATTTTTTTATAAATTTTGACTTAAGATATTGCTAAGAAGTTTTATGAAGTTACTAATTAAAAACCCTCTTACACAATTATTGTTGTAGAATACTTTAAAGATGATATTTAAAAATGATGCCTGTTTTTCATTGTTTACATAAAAACAAGCTATTAAAGGGTAAAAATTATCCAATTTATAATGGTTGAAGAAATATCTGATGACAGTAGAATGGGCTTTCATTATTTCGGGTTCTCCAATCACTTAGCCAATCAAATCTTGGTTATCATCTGTTATAAAACATCCATCAATAAAATGTAGAAACTGTATTGTTTAAAGTGACAAAAAGTTGACCTAAGCAAATATGTGACATCCTGAAAAACACTGTAATGATGTAATGCATCAATTCCCACTCAGGACACCACCATATCATGATGGTGATTTATTGCATGCAATCCTGGAATATAAAATTAATATTTTCATATAATCTTTGACATTGTCTAAAAGCTTGTGTCTTTGTTGTTGTTTTAAGTTAAAGGTTCTCTGTTCAATTTGTGAAAATACAGACTTTAATGTCCTAAGCATCTGAGCAATTTCATTAATGCTTGCTGGCAAAAGGGAAAGTATAAGCAATATTGTAGAAGAGTTTTTTCTGAGGGAACAATTGATTTGATTCCCACATGAAAAACGACTTAATAGAAATCATCCAAGCTGCAATAATGTGGAAACAATTTCCAGTCAGGAAATGGAGCACTTTTGTCCAAACATCTGTCCTTAATAGCAAGGAATTATTTCAGCAGTAAGGTATAATGAAATAAATGTTGATTTCTAATTTAAAAATCTCTTTTTATATCAAGACCATATGTCAATAACAAAACTGTTAGTTTTTAGAAGTTAAAGCATGCACCAATAATTAGGTGATTAATACCTATTGTAAAACACATGTTGATAATAATTGCGAAAAAAAAGTTAAGTGTTAGTGTTTGTGGGGATAAGAACATTCATAAATTAAAAACCAGATCTTTTCAAAATAAAGAAATAATGAAAATTTGCATTACAGTTTCTACTACATTTATGCATTTTTGCAATATCTACAAAAAAAAATCGATTACCTTGAATGCTTAGAAAAATTATAGGGACTCTGGCAGGTTCTTAATTTGGACTTAAATTCAAAACATCCAGTCTGAAGTTTAGTGAAACTGTCTTAGGTGTGAATTTAATGTCACAAGGTAATCCTTTCTGAGTTTTCTGACTTTGTCATAATTGGTTGTGATGTCCTGGCAGGTCTGGCTATATTTGGTACAACTTTAAGCTACCATCTCCACGGTAACCTTGCTTCTCATGCATCGCAGGGATCTCAGAGTGTTTATAATGACCCGTCAAAAAAGTATGTGTTTATTTAGATTATATGCATTAATGCCCAGGAGAATATAATTACAAGAACGATTTGTTTACAACCTTTTGTTTTTTTAAACAGGGAGAAAATATAAACATAAACAAAGATAACACGTACTTAACAGACGTCAATTACACATTTTCATGCAAATTTATTCAAATTTATGTACAAAACCAAGTTAATTGACGTGCAAGCAAATCTTGTAATGTATATATTTATCACGTTCCAGACACACTACTTGGTGGTATTACATTCTCGCCTTGCATTCATTGTAACTTTTATAGCAAAAGTATCCTAATCAAACATTCAATTTTTTTTTTTTGAAACAGATCTGTTCAGGTAGTAGTTGATTTAGTCCTGCAATTTCCCTTTGTGTTATCATCTAATTGGCCAAGTTCAGGATATTGTTTTCCTGGTAAAGTAAACACTTTTGTGTTAGTCTAGGTTTAAATACTTAGTGAGAGAATTTAACACACATTCCGTGATCAAATCAGGCTGTAATTAAGTTGTATAATTAATAGGATAGCTCACACAATAATCACTAACAGGAAGGTAGAACACTACACTTCAGTTATAGAGTAAGCTTGGTGTAGTTACAGCAATAAGGATACACACAACACTCATCCTGATACATTTGACTGTAACATGAATATCAATAGAAAAACACTTGGGGTAATTAAGATTCTCGTGGGGGTGGGGGGGAGAGTTCACTAACTGGGAAAGTGAACCGTCTGAGGTCAACTGGGCCGTCTACTATGTGCAGACTCTTGCAACCCCCCCCCCCCCCCCCCCCCCCACACACACACAACATTATTGTTTCGACACCCAGATTCTGTCCCAGGGACTCCTTTATCTTGACAATGTCACCTGAGGACGGCTGCGAGCATGCCCTCCAATAGAGGTAACAATGTAGGAGAGGTAGAAGCAACCCAGCTGACTATTAATGATAACCAATTTAGCACAACAAAAAGTTTAAATACTACAGAGAGATGTGCTTACAATGAAATGAACCAACTGATAACAAAATACAAAAATATGAGAATAAAACAAGCAAAGGTGGCTCATCATGAAAAACTGTTAGAGATACATTTGAGAAATGACACTGTTCCAAATGGAATGCTTACACCAATATATACTACTCTCAAAAAAGACATTACGGGTCCATCGTCTGTCAATATAAAATTCCATAATCGCTTACAATTATAGAAAAAGATTGCACTGTTGAAATTGTGAAATTACTGAATGAACATTGGTCGGAAACAAAACAAGAATTAAAACAAGAGGTGTGTACAATACACCAAACAATAGAATCAATGCTCTCTCAATTAGAGAAAAATCAATATAAAAAAGCTAAAGAAAATATTAAACAAACAGAACTTAGCATATGGGGAAAAATCCAGCTATAAAATGTTTATTTAAAACCAACATAGTCATGGCAAAAGGGAATTAGACGATACAATAGCATGTAGACACCCCCATGTGCCACATACTGAACCCACCCCAGATGCAAAACCTACATACATACCAGGGGATCCGGTTAAGCTAAGCAGCTCCGCAATTAACATTGAACATAGGATACCGAACTTCTGCCACATGCATATCCACCAATAAAACAGTCAGCTACGACACATGCCAAAAATGGGGCATTAGCAGTCGAGAATACACAACAAAAGGGTGACAATATCTTTGTTTACTCCTAATATACCATCTAGTCGGTTGACACCACATGACAATTTGAAGTACGTGAAAAATACTCGCAAAATTAAAGAAAAATAGACCGAAAATCAATGCACACAATCGGTGGAAACCTTATGACACAATGAACGAACAAAAATATAATAGTGAAACAACACAGGGTCAAATAAATAAAAAAAATAAATTTTTCAGTCACCAGTATGATGCAAATAAATAACTTGATACGCACCAAAATCCCTTATATTCTTCAGTATTTAGATTCTTCCAAAGTATATTTCCCAAAATGTCCATGTCCTTAAAACCCAGCTAGCATGCACATACCAATGTTGGCCAAACGTCAACATTTGCCCATTGTTGTAGACAACGTTGTGACATTGTTGGGGCTGTTAGACAAAATTACCTGTTAGACAAAATTACGTTAGGCCAGCAAGGTTGTTGTACAATGTTACATGCTAGCTGGGTGGTCATTCGATTTTTCGATTTCATTTGATTTTTACAGTTTTTGCCAACACTGTATCAATGTGTGCCAACAAGTGTGTCCGACCCGCAATTTACGCCAAACAGCACTTTTTTTAAATGGTTTATAGATGCCACAACAAAATCAAAAGTCCGAATGCAATGTTATGCCTTATAATTGCAACTCTCAACAAACATTGCTACCTGGGAATTCCTCAACTTTCCTCCTTCTGTGTTATATTTGTTACACTGTAGCAGTAACATGCTCTCATAAAACAGAATTCAATTTAGTTTAGAAATCTACAGCAGATCATAATTATAATACAAAACAAGTTAAATGCATCCATGAAACAAGGATGCCCCGCATTAGCATCATCAGTAAAATAAACAAAATTCAATAACGTTTGGAAATTAGTCATTATCATTGACCTTATTTAGAATGTTTGTTTGGTGTTGAACGTCATTTTTTAGCACATTTTAGGCTATGTTGATATGTCGACAGTCAATTTTTTGAGGTGGAGGCAGACCACCCTTTTATTCCTGAGTACATCCCACCATCCACAAGAATCGACACTTCCTCACAAGTTATGTTCTGGGATTTGAAGTGGCAGCGGTGAGAAGTTTTACACAATGTTGTTAACCCCTCGACCACGGAGGTTAGAGATGGGTACAGCGAAAAATAAAATAAATAAACCGCTGAACATACCACAGTATACCATGTAAGTTTTGTAGCTGCAAAAACATGAATTCATATATTGCAGGATAACATGGGACTACTCTACTAGATCCATAAGTACCCACTTACCACTTGAAAGTCTGTTATTATTTTTTATTGTTTTTATTTACTTATTTTTAATGAGACTGTCTATAGGTATATCTCTAATTGTTTGATTAAATGTGTTATATTCACAATAAAGCTGCAAACAAATGTGAATTAGAGAAATTTCCGTATATTTCGCAGCCACGGAAATACATCAACAATAATCCAACGGAGGTGCTTTTTGTTTTAGAAGGAATGCGTTTGAAGTCTGAAAGCTGTATTAATATACAACTATCTACTTCTGTTGAGGTCAATGGTTAAAACTATTCATCCAAGGGAGTGACTATTGACCCAAAGCAGCAAACTATTGACCGAGATGAAGTCAAGGTCAATAGTTCACTGCTAAAGGTCAACAGTCATTCCCGAGGATGAATAGTTTTAACCATTGACAGAAGTAGATAGTTGTTTTATTATATTGAAGTAGATAGTTGTTTCATTATATTGAAGTAGATAGTTGTTTCATTATATTGAAGTAGATAGTTGTTTCATTATATTGAAGTAGGTAGTTGTTTTATTATATTGAAGTAGATAGTTGTTTCATTATATTGAAGTAGATAGTTGTTTCATTATATTGAAGTAGATAGTTGTTTCATTATATTGAAGTAGGTAGTTGTTTTATTATATTGAAGTAGATAGTTGTTTCATTATATTGAAGTAGATAGTTGTTTCATTATATTGAAGTAGAAAGTTGTTTTATTATATTGAAGTAGGTAGTTGTTTTATCATATTGAAGTAGATAGTTGTTTCATTATACTGAAGTAGATAGTTGTTTCATTATATTGAAGTAGATAGTTGTTTCATTATATTGAAGTAGATAATTGTTTCATTATATTGAAGTCACAGGAACTGGTCACTTTTAATTTTTGCCTTCTATTATTATAAGTGTCTATAAAGGACATGAATGGGAAATTTTGGAAAATGCTGGTGTTCTTTTTCAGAGGTCTGAAGCAGACGTTCGAAACAATCTCAATTACATGCACACTATATACTAACATGTGCAGAAATGAATTTCCTATCCAACAATACCTTTCTTCCTACGATCCCCTGTAAATTCGCTGAGATATCCGAGTTCAAAGTGCAATTTTTAAAAATAGTTCTAAAATGACGGCTCCCATATTCGTTTTAGAACAACCTTTAAATGGTCATATCTTTTTTGTTTATCATCCGATTTTGATAATTCATCACATTTT
This sequence comes from Cyrtodaria siliqua, assembly GCA_037043455.1. Lineage (NCBI taxonomy): Eukaryota > Metazoa > Mollusca > Bivalvia > Adapedonta > Hiatellidae > Cyrtodaria > Cyrtodaria siliqua. The sequence goes on along the minus strand of JAWPHD010007993.1, from coordinate 10,208 downwards.
TCCAAGTTATTCAGAACTCTCAATATTAGAGCTTGTTTGGCTGTGTCACTACATTCCCTTTAACGTCTCATGATTTGATTTGATTTGCGATGGGTTAGGCTGTTTTTTTATTAATTTTGAGCAAAAATTAACAATCCAGAAAGAGCTAAACTTTGAAGCTTAATTTATGAAATACTAGGCAGTCATTTCAAACAAAGCACAACAACTACTGCAAAAAGAAACTTTCATGTGGCCTAAGTGAGATTCACAGGCCTTCCCCAACCTTCACAGACCTTCCCCTCTATGATCGTAGAATATGCCAGCTTTGTAAAACCAGGGCTTTATATGACGGGGATATGACACGACAGTACAAATACTGTATTCAACTGAAAACACTTGTCGTCCAGGTAAGTTTATCGATTATACGCTGCATTTATCGATTTTTACTGCGCTTATGGTGGCGGTATGCGAGAGGCCTCGATGTACGATACACCCATCTACATTGCAAACAGACATTATATATCCTTGTGATACTGATTTTTTTTACATTTTTTGCATTGCCAGAAAGCCAGATAAATAACCTTTCTAATGGTGTAATTTTCTAATGGTGTAATTTTATTCCAAATAACGGTTAAATAAATAGGCAAAATCTCGAGTTGGAACGGAAATGCATTGCATTTTTTTTTCTTAAAGCGTTTTCGCACATCACAATGTGTTTATTGTTTGGTCATCAAACATTTATTGTTTAATAAATATTTAAAAAAGATACATGGTTAGAAAGCCAAATAAATAACCTTTCTAATGGTTTAATTTTATTCCAAATAACGCTTAAATAAATCGGTAAAAGCTCCAGTTGGGAAGGAAATATAACTCATTTTTTCTTTTCTTATTTAACGCTTACGCACACCACCGTGTGTTTATTGTTTTGGTCATCATGACTTACTAAGTGAGCAAAATTAAATTATCTTTTTAACTTTTCTATAGAACAACTGGAAAAACCTAGACTGCATTGTGTGAACAATTAAGAATGGTGTGATTAATGTATTGGCATAACAATCGATTGAGTAATTAACAAACACGCATGTATCAATAAAACAAGAGGTCAATGACCTTGAAGCTCTACTGATTGATTTTGATTTCAGGAAGTAGTCGCTACAGACTTGTTTTTTGAAAATCTATTTTTAACCGTGGCGGCCATCTTGAATTTCCGGCCGACCTGAAATTTTGCTAAGATCAATAAGACATTAAGAGCAACATTCCTGTGAAGTTTCATGAAAATCCGTCAAGTAGTTTCAAAGAAGTAGTCGCTACAAGTTTTCATTATATAACTGTATGTAAACAAAGCAGCCATGTTTAAGGTCAAATCAAAACGATTTTCGACAAGGACCAACATCATGTCATACTGATCATTTTAGAAAAAGTCCCATATCAATATCTCTTATTGTTTTGAAGAAGTAGTCGCTACAAACTTTTTTATTTTAAATCTATTTTTAGCTGTGGCGGCCATCTTGAATTTCCGGCCGACCTGAAATTTTTCTAGGATCAACTAGACATCAAGAGCAACATTCCTGTGAAGTTTCATGAACATCCGTCAAGTAGTTTCAGAGGAGTAGTCGCTACAAGTTTTTACTATATAACTCTATGTAACCAAAGATGGCCACTGGCAGCCATGTTTAACGTCGAATCAAAATATTTTTCCACAAGGATCTACATCATGTCATGCTGATCATTTTAGAAAAAGTCCCATATCAATATCACTTATAGTTTTCAAGAAGTAGTCGCTACAAACTTATTTTTAAAAATCTATTTTTAGCTGTGACGGCCATCTTGAATTTCCGGCCGACCTGAAATTTTGATAGGATCAATTAGACATCAAGAGCAACATTCCTGTAAAGTTTCATGACAATCCGCCAAGTAGTTTCAGAGGAGTAGTCGCTACAAGTTTTTACTATATAACTCTATGTAAACAATGATGGCCGCTGGCAGCCATGTTTAATGTTGAATCAAAACGATTTTTGACTAGGATCAACATCATGTAATGCTGATCATTTTAGAAAAAGTCCCATATCAATATCACTTATAGTTTTCAAGAAGTAGTCGCTACAAACTTATATTTTAAAAATCTATTTTTAGCTGTGACGGCCATCTTGAATTTCCGGCCGACCTGAAATTTTTCTAGGATCAATTAGACATCAAGAGCAACATTCCTGTGAAGTTTCATGACAATCCGCCAAGTAGTTTCAGAGAAGAAGTCGCTACAAGTTTTTACTATATAACTCTATGTAAACAAAGATGGCCGCTGGCAGCCATGTTTAACGTTGAATCAAAACGATTTTTGACTAGGATCAACATCATGTCATGCTGATCATTTTAGAAAAAGTCCCATATCAATATCACTTATAGTTTTCAAGAAGAAGTTGCTACAAACTTGTATTTTAAAACTCTATTTTTAGCTTTGGCGGCCATCTTGGATTTCACATCAACATGAATTTTTGCTAGGATCAACTAGACTTTATGGGCAACATTTCTGTAAAGTTTCATGAATATCCATCCAGTAGTTTCAGCTGTGAAGTCGCTACAAATAAAAGTTTACGGACAGACAGACAGACGGACAGACGGACAGACGGACGACGGACGCCGCACCACGGCATAAGCTCCGCTGATCTCTGATCAGTTGAGCTAAAAATAATAACACCGGCAAACGTGGTAATGATAATTCGAACAACACATTATTAGTGTTTGTTTTCTTCTCGGTATTAAGGTCGGCTGATTTAGTATTTTAATCAGTTATAATTCTTGACAAAATCGAAATGCAATGATTGTAAAATGCTCTCATTACCAAGGTAGTTGTAGCAAAATGTAATTGTATGTACTCTTTTCACGATTTGCGTGGGTTTTCGTGTTTTTACTAATTGTTTTTTTTTTAATGTTTTGTTCTCAAACCAAGAAGTGTGAAATTGCGATGAAAAAAGATGACCGATGTTCGTGCTTAAAAACTACCTAAATACAATTTCAATATGTATGTTATTACTTGCAATCATCAACAGGTGCTGTACTGTATAAGTGAGAAAATAAAGTTTACCCTTCCATAAAAGAGAATTTTTTTACCCTTCCATAAAATATACACGTTGATCCAAGATTATTTTTTTTTTAAAATGGCCAAATTAAAAAAAAATTTTTTTGTCAAAATTAAAGTCATAAACCATTTAAAAACTACCCAATTCAATATGTCTGTTATTACTTGCAATCATCAGCAGGTACTTTGTAAGTGAGAAAAAAAATAAGTTTACCCTTCCATAAAAATATACATGTTGATCCAATAGATTTTTTTTTTTTTAAAAATGGCGTAGTAAAAATATATTTTTTGCTGAAATCAAAATTCCACTTAAAAACTACCCTAAACACAATTTCAATACGTATGTTATAACTTGCAATCATCAACAGGTACAGTTTAATTGAGAGAAAAAAGTTTACCCTTCCATAAAATATACATGCTAATCCAGGAGAAAAAAAACACATTCAAAATGGCCAAGTAATAAAAAAATGTTTTTGTTTGAAATCAAAGTCATAACCCACTTAAAAACTACACCAAACGCAAAGTGCATATGTAATGTATGATAAACAAAGATCGACTCATATATAAAAAGCGTGAAAGGCGTATAAAAACAAACAAACAAAAGACTGCACGAACATCGCCCATCTTTTTTTCCATCGCAATTTCACGCTTCCTGGTTTGAGAACAAAACACTAAAAAAAGCAATTAAAAACTTGCTAAAACACCTACAACCCACGCAGATCATGAAAAGGATACTTACAATGACGTTTTGCAGCAACTAACCATGTTGTTTATAATGTCTTCAATCATAAAACGTAAATCATGGAGCGAAATCACATTGTACATTCTAAAACATGGGGCTAAAGTGAACGTTAATGACCGAAGTATTCCGAATGAGTCGACGACAAGTGTTTGGAACACTTCTGTCCGAGACCAGTCCCTTTAATTATCAGCCCAGGCACAACGGATATATATCGGAGATGAGTTTCATTATTATTGTATGCTGTGAATTCAAATTTCAACGTAGTAAATATATTAGTCCAGATTATTTTAAAAGACCCAATATATACAAATTTGATAAAAAAAACATCGAAAATACTGCCGAGTTTCGAAAATTGTGTGAATTTATCAAAATCATCATGCAAAGAGTCAAACAGAAAAAAATCATGGTGAAATATAAGGTTTGTTGTTGCCTAGTCATGTATTTCTGTTCACCTAAATTGGTTTCAATTTAGTATTTGCCATACATGATGATTAATAATTACTCTCCCATATATGTGTATACGAAACAGATATTTAATTAGATGGGAAATGAAGAGTACCCGAGGCTACGAGACCTTTTTTTTGCTCCAAGCTATTAAAGGGAATGTAGCGACACAGCCAAACACACTCTTTTATTGAGAGTTCTGAAAAAATTGCAAAAAGGTGAAAGAATTATCAAAATCGGATGATAAACAAAAAAGATATGACCATTTGAAGGTTGTACTAAAATGGATATGGGAGCCGCCATTTTGAAAACTATGAGATCATAGTTCCATATGACCATATATGGAATATTCATAAATATCATTTAAAGCAAAGCAAATCACTGCAAATGAATGCAAACTCCTTAACTGAGCATATAAAGCATCATTGCCATTAGTTATACATATTCTTCATATAGTTACTTTAATTTTTTCCCCTATAAATGAGTTAAATTGCATATTTATCAATATTCCATATATGGTTATTAGAACTGTGATGTCATAGCTCTAAAAATGGCGGCTTCCATATCCGTTTCAACAGAACATTCAAACGATCATATCTTCTTTGTTTATCATCCGATTTTGATAATTTGTTCACCCTTTTCCAAGTTTTTCAGAACTCTCAATAATAAAGATTGTTTGGCTGTGTCGCTATATTCCCTTTAACAAATTGTATTGTTTTGTTTTGAAATTAACCTGAATCTGTATGAATTGGGGCCTGTTACGGCATAAACACATCTTGCTGTTAGTAGCACTTTAAGAGAACCATGTCATATTATATCTGTATTTTCTAAATTATACTTATCATGAGCCTCGATGATGATTTAAATGTTCTTGTACATACCTCATATATTCATGCAAATGTGAATTGAGTGAATATTGTATCGTATTGCAAAGATGCAAATTTGTGAATGTCAACCAATCACATTACAGGATGTTTTCCAAGTGTTTTAAGAATCCGACGGACTCGATAAGATTTTTCTTTTGTTTCAATTAATCCTATTATATGTATTGTATGTTGATGTAAAAATGCTTGAATAAAGTATGTTTTAACCAATATAACAATAAATAATCAAGAGACTATGTGATTTTAAATACCTTCCTCAAAAATATCCAATGTTAGTTATTGCACAAGATAATGAAAAGCATTTACCCCTTCTGGTTTCACATTTAAATCTAAGTTTGATACATAATAAACTAAAAGTGAAGCAAGCACTTACCCAACAATAACCAAGTAATTGGCAGGTAGCAATTAACTGTTCAATTAAGCATAGCTGTAATAAAGATCCATTATCAGGACTTAATCCAAGATCAATGGAAATTTTCACACATTCTATTGAACACAATCAACAATTGACATGTTCTCACAGAAAATGGAGTTTATATTGTAGACAAGATTTGGGGCACAGAAAAAGTGAATAGAAAACAGAAGGCGTGGAATTTGACATACACACTTCATCTTTTGATCATCACATGATAACAGACATCAAATGCAATTTATATATAACCATTGTTTACCATAATTATCACTTCATGAAAGAACTGGCATTGGCAGTAATATTCCACTACCAATCACATTGTGTAAGAATGTGTGATGTTAGATGTACTCAATACTACAATACTATAGAGTGTGATTATCACAGTCATGAGAGTAATAAACTGTGATTCAGGCCTGCCAAATCTCCGAATAAAAACAGGATTCTCCGGATTTTTCAGTCGATCTCCGGATTTAAGTGTAAAATCTCCGGATTTTTCATCAAAATAAAATGTTCACGATTTAACGGCTATATTTTCATAGTTTATAGCTATATCCCGAATTGGTCAAGTTACGCTCCCTTAGTTATAGGAGTATTTACAAGTGCCAAATCAATGGGGGTCATCCGTGTAATGCACTGACTGAATATACAATAAACACCTAAGGGCATAATAAGTTCCTGCAGTGACATAACGACCTGTGCAATAACAGCATTATATCTGTGACTTCTTTAATTGGTCAAGCTAACTGAAATCGCAAGTGTCTCAGGAACAAGCAACTCCTTTGTTTGGTAACACTATAACAACTGCTGCTGTTTACGATAAATATAATTTGTATACAAGTTATGAAGACTTTGTATATGCATTAAGAACACATCTGTTTAGAAAAGTAAGTGCACTTGAAAAAAACAAACAAACAAAACACAACATATTGTGGTCTTTCTAATCAAATTACTATGCTAATTTATTATTTTCTATAACTATCAAACAATGAATCAATTTGCATTAATTGCATAAATAATTTAAATTTGAGCTTTAAAAAAAGCACTTTAAATCTTAAATTTTAAAAATCTCAGGATTTTGTGCCAAAAGGTTTTGTGGCAGGCTTGGTGATTACGGTTCATGATCTTTCACATTCTGCATAAGAATGTGTGGCATGAAACCACTTATCACAGTTAAGTGTGATTTAATTTAATATAATATGTACATGTATAATATATGTTATGCTATTACCTTTCATAATTGCGCATGATTTTAGGTCTATTGTAAATATATTATGTAAATCTCCTACTCTGGAGGAAATAAAGAAATATACTATGTGCATTAATTGCATTGATTGACAGAATATTCTCTAATGTATGGGTAATCATAGTTTTTTATGCAAACCTTTATTGATATTTTTAAAAATGGTTAAACAAAACAGAACAGATATTTTATTTAGACTTGTACAAAGTACATCGTCATTCAGAACATATATACAATATACGAATATAACAAAGTTAAACATATATGTTGGCATATGATATTATAAATTGAATATAATGCTTCAATAATTTATATTCAATCATAATTATAGGTAATAAAACAATGAAAACTATACATTCTTTATTTTCTCCTATGTTTATAATTTATTTGCAGACAGCTTTATAATTAAATCATAAATTTGATCACATTCACAAGCTAAAGTTCTCCTCTGTCATAATCGTATAATTAAGGAATCATATGCATAAATTTTTGCTTGTTGTTGAGGCATCTGAAATCTGAAACAAAACTTCATACCACAAGACGGGTGTTCCGAGGAACACGACGGTGTCGCCTGTCATTGTAAGTATAACAAGGTTTTTTAGACCCAGATAAATGACCTTGACAAACTTGCCTGACTAAGTTTTCGTGAAGAAAAAAATGAGTATTTAACCCATATAATGATCTTCAGTGTGACCTTGACCTTTATATTTTAGTATGGCCATGTCGATGTTGTCATGCTAAGTATATTTTGAAAGTTTAATGATGAAATATCAAGAAATGAGAAAGTTATTATAACCAACGTTAAGGTTTTGTGAAGAAAAAAATGAGTATTTAACGCATATAACACCCTTCACTGGCTTTAGTGTGACCTTGACCTTTCGATTTTAGTATGGTCATATCAATGTTGTCATGATGAGTATATATTGAAAGTTTGATGAAGAAATAGCAAGAAATGGGAAAGTTATAGCCAACATTAAGTTTTTGTTAAGAAAAAATGAGTATTTAACGCATATGATGACATTCCGTGTGAACTTGACCTTTATATTTTTGTTGATGTTGTCATGATGTGTATATATTGGAAGTTTGATGAAAAAATATCAAGAAATGAGAAAGTTATAGCCAACGTTAGGCTTTCGTGAAGAAAAGAATGAGTATTTAAACGCATATGATGACATTCTGTGTGAACTTGACCTTTATATTTTAGTATGGTCATGTCAATGTTGTCATGATGAGTATATATGGAATGTTTGATCAAGAAATATCTAGAAATGAGAAAGTTATAGCCAACGTTAAGTTTTCATGACGGACGGATGACAAAAAGTCCCTATGTATCGCATTTTTTCTTCGAAAAGGCGACACAAAAATCAGTTGACATTTACTGAAGTTTTGTAAAAACAAACTGAAATTCCCTTATTTTGACATAACCAAGGGCAATAACTCTGTAATGCAGAAGTCCATTTTGTTCATGGTCAAACTTATATGAGATCTTTACAACACAAATTTGGTAAATTTAAATCACAGAAGCCATTTATTAAAGTTATCTAAAAATGTAATTCCCTTATTTTGACCAAATCAAGGGCAATAACTCTGTAATCATTTTAGGTATGTGTCAATTTACCTCAGTCATCCGTGATCTCCGTGAACAAACCTTCACATAAAACTTGCTCAAAATCAGAAGCCATTTACTGAAGTTTTAATGCAAACAAACTAAAATTCCATTATTTATTTAAATTATTTAAGGGCCATTAAACTCTTTTGTGTGTACTACGGGATATAAAATGGGTTTCGACAGTATGCAAGCTGTTAATATATTAAAATGCTGACTAAGTTTAGTAAAAGCGGTAAAAGAGTTTATTCACTGTTTGTAAACATAGCTTGGACCTCAATATTTCCATTCACGTGGGCTCACGTGATATCCATTAGGTAGCCTGGGGTGATATCCATTAGGCAGCCTGGGGTGATATCCATTAGGCAGCCTGGTGGTGATATCCATTAGGCAGCCTGGGGGGAATCCATTAGGCAGCCTGGGGGTGATATCCATTAGGCAGACTGGGGGTGATATCCATTAGGCAGCCTGGGGGTGATATCCATTAGGCAGCCTGGGGGTGATATCCATTAGGCAGCCTGGGGGTGATACCCATTAGGCAACCTGGGAGTGATATCCATTAGGCAGCCTGGGGGTGATATCCATTAAGCAGACTGTGGGTGATATCCATTAGGCAGACTGGGGGTGATATCCATTAGGCAGCCTGGGGGTGATATCCATTAGGCAGCCTGGGGTTTTGATTACAGTACGTATTGCGTCCCTTAACTTTCCCATGTAACTCAATCGAAAGAGCTTTCATCTTATCCTTAAAGCTACAGACCCCCTATATTAACTGGTAATAACTCATGAATATGAATGAGTCACGTGTGCAATAGTTTCAAATCGACGAACCCCCCAAAAGTCGGTATATAAGGCAGAAATCGATGCGTAAAATATCACATTTTTATTTAGCTTTCGTACAGGTAACATCAATAAATATACGGCTTCAGAATATATGTGATACAAAAAGTACTTGCCCGGAACGGGATTTGAACCACAGCCGTTGCGCTTTAAGTTTTGAAGGCAGTACATTTAACCACTAGACCAAGGCTATTTATTGGTTTGTTCTAGCATTATTAACACTAAATAGGCATTACGTAATAACTAGCACACAAACAAACTCATCAAGCGCTAAATAACAAGTCGATATATGGTTGTTTTGAGGCGGAATATTGGTTTCATATTGATAACATATAGTATTACACCAGGCAATGCTAATTTACACGTCCGACAAGATGGTCTATATATTTATGGATTCATCTTGATTTGCGTTCATCCAGCTGGCTTGCGAAACGTCGGTGGTTCTACCCAGGTGCCCGCCCGTGCACGAAATTACCCGGAGGGGCACCTGGGGTCTTCCTCCACCAGTGGAAGCTGGAAAGTCGCCATATGACCTTAGCTGTTGGTGCGACTATAAAATCCAATTCAATCAATGATTTGCGTTCAAATATTTGTTAAGTTATTTTGCCTCATAATAAATTGTAGTTTGTATACCATTTTCTCAAGCAGCGTTATAGCTCAGTGATAGAGCACCGGACTTATAATCAGAAGGTCGTGTGTTCGAGTCCCGAAAGAGGCAAATATTTTTTTCTTCTGTAAATCATAATGTTACCTGTGTACAGATACGATGTGCACTGGTCGATGCCTATACAATAAATGATGTCCTACATTATATTTGCTCGCTTAAATACCCGATTTCGACATGAGCTGGTGAACATGAAGTTACAAATAAAGACACACCTACAAAGAAGAAATCGATTTATATAGAGGGTCTGTAGCTTTAAGTGTAATTTTAGTGTGGGCGGAGTTCAATCCCATGAAGTGGTACTTTTCCGCTATTGAATTC